>PVIW01003913.1:0-149983 GCA_004026585.1 Noctilio leporinus
CCAAAATATATAAAGAACTAATGTGACTCAACACCAGGGAGACAGACAGCCCAATTAAAAAATGGGCAAAGGACCTGAACAGACAACTCACTGAGGAAGATATACAAAGGGCCCAGAGGCATATGAAAGAATGCTCAACATCACTAGTCATCAGAGAGATGCAAATTAAAACCACAATAAGATACCACCTCACACCTGTTAGAATGGCAATCATCAACAAATCAACAGACAACAAGTGTTGGTGAGGATGTGGGGCAAAGGGAACCCTCCTGCACTGTTGGTGGGAATGTAGGCTGGTGCAGCCACTGTGGAAAACAGTATGGGGTTTCCTTAAAAAACTAAAAATGGAACTGCCTTTTGATCCAGCAATTCCACTACTTAGACTATACCCAAAGAATCCTGAAACACCAATTCATAAGAACCTATGTACACCTATGTTCATAGGGGCACTATTTACAATAGCCAAGTGCTGGAAACAGCTTGTGTCCATTAGTGGATGATTGGATCAAAAAACTTTGGTACATTTACACAATGGAATACTATACAGCAGAAAGAAAGAAGGAACTCCTACACTTTGCAGCAACATGGATGGAACTGGAGAGTATTATGCTTAGTGAAATAAGTCAGTCAGTGAAGGACAAATACCATATGATCTCACCCATTACAGGACAATAATGAACAAAACTAACAACAAGCAAAACAGAACCAAATATATGAATACAGTGAATGGGCCTTCAGTGGTCAGGAAGCAGGGGGTTGGGAGGAGGGGGGAGGAAGAGACAAGGAAGAAGAGCAGTTTAGACAGGAACCTAGTATAAAGGAACCATGGACATGGACAACAGGTGGGATTGACTTTGGGGGGAATGGGTGGGTGGGGAGGGGGACAGAGGGGAACAAAAAGGGGATGGATGTAATACAACAACAATAACATAAAAATAAAAAAAGATCAAGAATGTTCACTCTCATTACTGCTATTCAAAATAACAAATTGAATTGATAAAATTTTGTCATTTTGCTATTCATTAATAAACAATAAAATGAAAAAAAAAGTTATCAAAAAGAATAAAATATCTAGGACTAAGTTTAACCAAGATGTGAAGGACCTATCTCTTCACTGAAATCTGAGACAATGTTGAAAGAAATTGAAGATGACACAAATAAATGGAAAGATAGCCTATGTTCATGGATTGGGAGAATTAAAATTGTTAAAATATCCATCCCACCCATAGCAATCAAAGATTGAATGCAATCCCTATCAAAATTCCAATGGCATTTTTCACAAAAATAAAAGCAGCAACATTAAAATTTTATGGAATAACAAAACATCCAAAATGAAAAGAACAAAGGGATGTATCACAACTTCTAATTTCAAATTATATTACAAAACTATCATAACCAAAGAGTATAGTACTAGCACAAAAACAGACATATAGATCAAATGAACAGAAGAGAATGCAGAACTAAGCTCTCATATATATGGTCAACTGATTTTCAAAAAAGGAGCAAAAGTATATACAATGGGGAAAGAATAGTCTTTTTAATAAATCGTTGAAAAAGCTGGACAGCTATATGCAAATGAGGAACGCTGGATTCCTATCTTATACCATACACTAATATCAACTCAAAACAGATTAAAGTCTTAAATGTAAAACCTGAAACTGAAAAATTCCTTGAAGAAAAAAAGGAGGAAAGCCCCTTGATATCAATTTTGGCAATAATTTTCTTGGGGGCAGGGGTTTGGCACCAAAAGCAAAGACAATAAAAGCAACAATTAACATGTGGGGTAACTTCAAACTAAAAAGCTTTTGCATAATGAAGAAAATCTCTACAAAATGAAAAGTCAACCTACAGGATGAAAGAAGTATTTGCAAATCATATATCTGAAAAGGAGTTAATATCCAAAATATACAAGAAACAAAAGGTCATACCAAAAATACATGATTTTAAAAATGATCAGATGAACCCAATAAACATTTTTCCAAGGAAGACATACGAATGGCAAAAAGACACATGAAAAAGTGCTAACATTGCTAATTATCAGGGAAATGAAATCAAAACCAAAATGAAATATCATCGCCTATCTGCAAGAATAGCTATCAACAAAAAGACAACTTAACAAATGTTGGAAAAAATGTGGAAGTAGAGAAACACTTGTGCACTATTGCTGGGAATGTACATAGATCAGGGCTGCTGCTATGAAAACAAGTATGAAGAAATTGATGCTCGAGGATTGAGAGGCATACAAGGTCTGTCCCAAAAGTATTGGCCGCGCAAACAGTTTTAATTACATTGATATTGGCTCAATACTTTCTGGACACACCTCACATATCCAAAGAAAACAAAGTCACTATTGCGAATAGAGTTCTGCTCCTCTATTTATCGCAGCATTATTTACAATGACCAAGACATGGAAACAACCTAAATGTTTATAGATGGATGAAAGGAAAAAGACAATGTGGCAAATAAATACAATAGGTTATTATTCAGCCATAAAAAAGAAGGAATCCTGACAACTCTGACATGGAAAAAACTGAGTGCATTATACTAAGTGAAATAAATCAAACAGAGAAAAAGTGACTGTATCACCTCATTCATACATAGAATCTAAAAAACTAACCTCAGAAACAGAGAACAGGTCACCAGAGGCAGGAGATGTGGAAGAAATGAATGAAAGTTACAGAAAAATATATTAATTTTCAAGATAAATTCTGGATATGTATTCAGATTGGTGAATATAGTTTATAATACTGTTTTTGCATATTTGAAAGTTTCTAAAGCTGGATCTTAACAGTTTTCATTATTTAAAAAAATGTAACTATGTGAGGTAATAGATGTTAAGTAACATTGTGATAATCATTTAAAAATATATACAAAATTGTTATTTTGTACACTTTAAACTAACATATTATATGTCAATTCAAATAAAGCTAAAAATAAAATTCTTTTTCCCTCTGTATTGCCTTTTTAAAATTATGTTCTTCTGTCTCCTTTCAATCCTCCTGCATAAATTTTTCCTCTTAGGTGTACATTTTTCCAGGAAAAATCTTATTTCCCATATTGCATTGTTTTGGATCCTCACCTGGTTTTAACTGTATATCCAGATTCCCTAAGTTAAAATGGATTGTCAGATAGGCCTATTAATTATTTATTCAGTTCTGGAAAAAGAACTGGAAACAATATGGTAAGCCTTATCTGTAGCAGTATTTATTTTTGGCCAAATGGATTTTTGTACCACTAGAAGGCATTTGTTCAAATTAGCTATTCAAGAAAGTGCTATATAACCATGAAATTTTCTACAGAATAAAGTAACTTACAGAAGACTAAAGTGCATGAAAGATGCCTTACCTCACAGGAAACTATTAGGACCCACATAGAGGGTTCATTTTACCTCCTATTATGTGTTTCATATAACTATGACACTTTGGCTCCCTGAGAAGATGAGAAAATGCCAAAAATTAGGTTTGAGTGTCTGAGCTAAACTAAAACTCATGGGAGCTTTTCCTGTGTGCTCTAGATGGTATGCTTTCTCTATCTTGTGAAATTACAAAGGAGGAAGTACTTTACAATTCCCTTGAAAAGCAAATGAATAATGAAAAGCCTTCCAAGGAATAAACAGGAAGACACTTGTGCCATTCTATCCTTTGTCTCGAATTATATTCAATCATCATTGTATTATGCCTTACAGATTATTTTTAATATATGGTTATTTTATAAATAAAAAATAATGTAAAATAACATTATAATTAGAATAGTAACACTTTCCTTCTCTAAAATGTTCCTCTGAAGGACATATGGCTTTTCCTATCTGATTAAGTTCTGTTATGAATTAATAATTTTTCATAATCATTTTAATTATAAATAAAAAGCTATAAGACTCTGAAGCTTATAGTAGCAAATGAAAACTTGGAATACTGTGCTAGAAAAAAATCTTCTGCATCTTTTTTTTTTTAAGCCAAAAGACTACTAGACCTTTAATGTCCTGGTAAATCTTTCAATAAATCTAAACTCAACAACACACACAATAGTTCTTAACCCCTAGATTGCACAGAGTGACATAAAAATCCGTCACCTAATAACAAGGATTTTAGGTTTTCCTATGCTATGAGGTAAAACCTCTGGGAAAGCTGAGGTTTTCCCTGTCCCCATGCAATACAAATCAAATCACCTAAGAAATCCTGGGAGACACTAAACCCATTGTATGGTTAGGATTGTTACCTATAATTAAAGAGAATTTATTAACCAGATAACTAGTCTGGTCAAGAAGACTTTTACTATTTGTCTGATTTAATTGTCATGTTAGCAATGAAAACTATATCATGTAAGTGCTTATAGCATTTATTTCTTTTTTATGATCCCCTATGTAACTTATGTTGCTGGTGACTGCAAACAATCCCAGGTGCAATGCCAATGTCTTTCAAACATCAGATCAATCTTAGCAATTGTGAGATTAACTCCATAAAATATTACTTATTGACCACTGATTGCTACAGACCACATGGCAGTCACCTTGCTCTGTTCCCCTGCAGTGACTGAACCACTGCTGCCCTGTAGGTGAAATGGTTTGCATCCTCTGGGATGAAATCGCAGTCAACCTTTGTTCTCATTTGTGTCTTCTTTCTAGGTTTGAACAGCTAATGGCTTTGTGCCTTCAGAATCTTAAGATTTTGTCTTTGTTTCTGCTCTGACAAGTGCACAGTCAAGGTTGCTGCCAATCAGGCTTCTTCATACTCTGTTTTCGTTTCATGAATTCTCAACATGGAGAAGGAGTTTGACTTAACAAGTGGTGCATTGTCTTTTACTTAGGGTACTTTGACTTCCCATGATGTAATGATATCAACTGTCCTAGGTTGCTATTACAATGGCCCTGGTCCAACAAAATGTTATCTTAGAGTTAATGTCACAGCTTATGAAATTAAATTTTAGGTCATTTAGTGAAATAAAATTTAAGATTAAAATTAATTTTGTGTATGTTATACTTCTTAAGATAAAATTAAACTATGACCACCTAGTAGAAAAGTAAAAATGTTTTATTCCAGTTATAGACCTAATCTTGAAGTTTAATAACCTCAAGAATTGACATTAAAAATCACTTATGACATATGATATTATAGTGGCAAATGTGCAAGGAGCATTATGTTAAAGCCAGGTTTCTTTAGGAATTTAGTTTAAAATATAAAATTATCTAAGAACACAATACTTAGAAAATATGCATATGTATGAAATTGTATATAAATATGTGCAGACATGCAGTTTGATTATAAGATGAGTGATTAAAAGAAATGTGCTTATGTGTGAATATATATGAGTATGGTTATAAATATGAGATCCATCAGGAAAAAGTCTAGCCATTGTTAATATAACAAGAATGGTTGTGTGACATCCATGTAACCTGGAAGTGAAGAAGGTGGACTGAAATGCACATATGTGTACAATGATGACTTCACTGTACTAGTCACTAGACACCACTGAGTGAGCTTCTGTACTTTGTGGCCATCACACTCAAAATGAACAAATAAAGCAATGAATCTGCATCAAATTTTGCATTAAGCTTTAATATTCCTCCATAAAAACTATTTGGATGATTCAGAAGGCTGCAGCTATGGACAACTGGTGGCTGACAGCTTCATCATGACAATATGCCCACTTATGCATCACATCTCATGTAGAGTTTTTTGTTGGAAACATCAAATCACCCAGGTGACTCAGCCCAGCTACAGCCCAGATTTGGCATCCTGCGACTTCTAGCTTTTCCTAAAACTACAAACATCCTTGAAAAGGAAGAGATTTCAGATCATCAGTGAGATTCAGGGAAATACAACAGAGCAGCTGATGGTGATTAAGAGAACTATTTGAGGTTCCAAGTTAGTTACTTTGAAGGGGACTGAAATGTCATTATCCTATGTACAATATTTTTGTATCTTGTACCTTACTCCATAAATGCCTCTATTTTTTGTATTATATGTCTGGATACCTTCTGGACAGACCTTGTATTTATTTTTAACTCAGTAAGACTCTGTATACAACAAGACAAGAAACAGCCTAAAATTCTCCCTCCTTGACAATGTTTATCAAATATTTTCCAACTTGGGCACATATTAAGACAGTGAAATGAAACTGAAAGATAGCAATAGAAAAAAAAAAAACTGAGAAAAGCACAAGCATCCAGGAACAAAAAGAATATGAGAAGAAAGGAAGGAATTGTCAGAGCTATTTGTGTCCCACTGTTTCTCATTCATCAGTTACTTTTAAATCTCCTTAGCCGAACACATTACCACAATGGCCATCTTCTCCACTCTGCTTATTCTGGTTTGGCCCTGTTATTTGAAAAGTTCACTGTTATTTTCTAATATGTTTGGAGAAAAACCACTGAATTTGGGAGGCCCCAGAACTTACTGAGATCACATAATCAAAGAACGTACCTTAATGTGTCCCTTTCTTCTCTTTCCTTCCCTTGTTCCCTCTCTTCACTTTTTCTTCTTGTAATGCTGTATGTATTTGTTCTCTGTTGATTCACAATAAATTACCAAGAGCTAATCAGCTTAAAACAGCACACATTTATTATCTTATAGTTTCTATGAGTCAGAAGTCAGACCCAAGAGCTTATAGATGGGTCACTCTCTGCTTAGCTTTCCCAGGTTTTCACCTAAAGACTCAACTAGGTAATATTCTGCATCCAGGCTCATTCAGGTTTTAGAAGATTACATTCCTTGTGGCTGCTGAAAGATACCCTCATGTCCATCGCTCCCTGCCATGTGGCTCTCTCCATAGGCAGTTTACAACCTAGCTGTTTGCCTCTGCAAAGCCAACAGGATAGACTTTGACTCCATTCTGCTAACACAGAATCTTACACAACATAATGTAACTATAGAAGTGCCATTCAATCTCTTTGGCAATATAATGTAACCTATCGAGGGTGTCTTTGTCATAGGAACATGATTTGATGAGTGTCTACCTAGGGTGTGTCTATTATACTGCATGGTAATAATTTGGTAAGAAGTCTTTTTCAAAGATTATTAGTCATCCTTAAAGAACTAATGCTACTCAAAACCAGGGAGACAGACAGCCCAGTTAAAAAATGAGCTAAGGACCTGAACAGAAAACTCACTGAGGAAGATATACAAAGGGCCCAGAGGCATATGAAAAAATGCTCAACATCACTAGTCATCAGAGAGATGCAAATTAAAACCACAATAAGAGACCATCTCACATCTGTCAGAATGGAAATCATCAACAAATCAACAGACAACAAGTGTTGGCAAGGATGTGGGGCAAAGGGAACCCTCCTGCACTGTTGGTGGGAATGTAGGCTGGTGCAGCCACTGTGGAAAACAGTATGGGGTTTCCTTAAAAAACTAAAAATGGAACTGCCTTTTGATCCAGCATTTCCACTACTTGGACTATACCCAAAGAATCCTGAAACACCAATTCATAGGAACCTATGCACACCTATGTTCATAGCGGCACTATTTACAATAGCCAAGTGCTGGAAACAGCCTAAGTGCTCATCAGTGGATGATTGGATCAAAAAACTTTGGTACATTTACACAATGGAACTCTATGTAGCAGAAAGAAAGAAGGAACTCATAACCTTTGCAACAACATGGATAGAACTGGAGAGTATTATGCTTAGTGAAATAAGTCAGTCAGTGAAGGACAAATATCATATGATCTCACCCATTACAGGACAATAATGAGCAAAACTAACAACAAGCAAAACAGAACCAAATATGTGAGTACAGTGAATAGGCCTTCAGTGGTCAGGGTGAAAGGGGTTGGGGGAAGCGGGGAGGCAGAGGCAAGAAAGGGGAGCAGCTTAGACAAGAACCTAGTATAAAGGAACCATGGGCATGGACAACAGGTGGGATTGACTTTGGGGGGAATGGGTGGGTGGGGAGGGGGACAGAGGGGAGCAAAAAGGGGATGGATGTAATACAACAACAATAAAATTTAAAAACAAAACAAAACAGAAGCCTTCAAAACACACTAAGAAAATGAGCAGATATCCAACTTAATCACAAATGGTTCATATTGGTTACTAGAATAAAGTCCAAATGAGTCAATAATATCAAAATAAAAACTAAAGTGATGAAAGTAGTAGAAAATATGGATGAATTTGTTTTCTATCCTAGGAGAGAAAACACTTTCATGACTTCTATCTATCCATCTATCTATCCACCAATAAAGGGATTATATACAAAAAAAAAAAAAAAAAATTCAAAGGAGTATAAACCTTATAAATGTACACTTTAATGTGGAACATCTGTAAACACTCAAACTTTTTTCCATTAATATACTTTTTCCATGTATGTATACATGGAAAATAATACTTACAGAATCCAGATAGTAGTCTCAACATATTTCCCACTAAAAGAAACTATCTTAGGAGAAATGGCCGATACCAGGTCTATGGTACAAAATATGTAAGATGATCCTAGGGAATGATATCTAAATATTATAGGATCCAATTTAATGGGAAGTTCCCTGGCCTAACTTACATAAGAATAAGCATCAGAAAGTACAGGAACACCCTAGAGATATTGGGGTATTCAGATCTCTGCAATAGAACAAATATCTCAATAAAGTAAGTCACACCAAGATTTTGGTTTCCCAGTAGGTTTACACTATACTCTGGCCTATTAAATGTGCAATAGCATTATATCTAAAGTAACAATGTGCATACTTTAATTTAAAAATACTTTATTGATAAAAAAATTGTAACCATAACATGAACCTGTTGGAAAAATGGTACCAACAGACTGGACACAGGGTTGCCACAAGCCTTCAGTTTGTGGAAATCTCAATGTCTGCAAAGCTCAATAAAGTGAAACACAATAAAATGAGGTATGTCTGTATAAAGATTATACTGAAGTGAAACACCTGACATAACAAAAGTTTTAAATAAAAAATAATATTTAAAAAATCTATTAGGTACTATGATACAACTTAGTCACTTAAAATAACCTTTTTTAAGAGGAAGGGGAAAGACATCCCATTTTTCTTATTAAAAATTTAAATTTATTAGAGAAGTACCTGGTCCTGTAAAATAAAATGATGTCCAACATGGTGATGTGACCTTATGTGATACGGCCATTCCAAGTGACCATAAGGAGAATAAGGGACACACAGAGGCCACTGTACCACTGTCTGTGACAGCCTGTTCCACTTTTTAAACAATGACATGCCCTGGTCAAGCAGAGTCATTCCTTAACAGCTTTCTGGTTTCTGTTCTTCCCAACAGAACTTGAAGTATACTCCAAAAAATTTTAAAAAGTTAGCCAAGTAACTCCTCTCTCCCTTAGAGAGTTACAACAAATAAATGCAAATAAAATAATTAAGTTAGAAAGTCATTTTGCAGGCTCTAATAAAATAATGAATAAGGGGAATAATCAATGGATTTTAAAATTACTAAGTAAAAAGTTGACAGGAACCTTTTAATGGAGAAATCAAGCTGTTATTACTTAAATGTAAGCATAACTAAAAGTGAAACAAGCAGGCATTCTGGGCCTCCTACTGGGTTGCAATTTGGAAGTACAGAGTGCAACCTACAATAATATGTTTTCATAATTAAGTCTGAATCTAATTGTCCATGTCACATACAGGAGATTGCAGGACAAGGTAAATGACAGCACAAGAAAGCAATGAACTAAAGCCAACTGAACATTCTACAAGATAAAAGTTCAATTTCTCCAACTAAACTGGCATGAAGAACAAAGGGGAAATACATTTAAGAGACATCAGAATCAAAAGCAATGTGGTATCTTGTGTGGATTCATATTCAAACCAATGGCAAAAATAAACATCTTTGAGACAATTAGAAAAATTTCAACATAAAACAGGTATTAAGTAGAATTAGTCCATTATTAATATTATTAGCTATAATAGTGCTGATCATATTATAAAAGTAAAATAATTTATTAAAAGTAATTAATTTATTAATTAGTAATACATATGTTTGGATGAAATAACATAATGCTTGTATCTGCCTTAATATAGTTTTGAAAACAAAATAATACATGAAGGTCTCAGAATTACTGATATTCATTTTGTCACCACCAATAGCTAATAAAATGTGTATACGCCAAAATGTTTAACTTCCCAGACAGAACGTTGGTGTAAATAACATTGTTCCTGAATTTTCAGACACCAATATTTATGAAATTTCTATTGTGTTCAAAGCAATGGATTTGTCTGTTGAAAACTTGACAATCACCTGACCTACAAGCCTTTATGATTTTTCAGCGAATTTATAACACATAATTTGAGAAATATGCAGCCAATACATCTTAACATAAGGTATCCCATACACAGGAATACTGTACACTTGTTTTCCCATTTGGAGAGGGTCATTAACTGAAGGCGGTTGAATAAAACTAGACATAGACTTATAAATGTCAATCTGTGAAGGACTTGGGGAAGGGAAGACAGCAGAGCTACGCTTGCTCCTTACAGCACAAACCACCGTCAGAAACCACAGAAAAGAGGTCAGCAGTGGATCTTTACAATGCCATCTCTAAGATTTGTGGGTTATAGCTGGAGGAGCCATTACAAATGACAGAATAACACTTCATAAGCTGCTGCAGGCTCTGCTTTCAGCGAACCCCAGTTGGGGTCTCTCTGTAAATTCTGTGTAACTGAGGATACACAGAGTTGTCTCAGGCTCAGGCAGAGGTGAGAAACAATAGCATCCCTGAATAGCAAATGCCTGAGGAACTCAGAGGGATGCTGGGTGTCCCTCTAATTTGTCTAAGTACTGCTTGCACTGAGCATTAGGTTATATATTCTACTTATTTAAACATCTGTTCACCCGAAAATAATCAGTGATGCATGCAACCTCTGAGCAAAAGCAGAAACACCTCTGTTCTGCTGGAGCTTCCAGTCAACTAAGGGAGGTGGGCTTTCACCAAATCATCACATCGATGATCACCATGAACACATTCATGAAAAGTTTCTTCATGAGAATATATCAAAGGGGTCCTTCTCTAAGCTGGGGGATTCAAAAAGGACTTTCTTGGGGAATAACACCCACCTGCGGCTGGAAGGAAGGAAAGTGCCCTGGGCAAAGGTGATTTGGCAGAAACTTTCCAGGTGGGGGGAGGAGGGCACTGAAAGAGTTGCAGGGCTTCTTCAGGAGGCCAGGGTGGGCTACAGTGCAAGGAACTAGGGCAGAATAAGGTAGATGAAGTCTGAGAATGAGGGAAGCCAAACTAAAAAACTTCAGCCTCATCAAAGAATTTAGATTTTATTTTTAGAGCAATTGGAAGCCATTGAAAAACATAAAGCAGAAGAGTGACAAGATTAGATTATCATTTTAAGAAGATCATTCTGGTTTTAATCTGGAGGGCAAATTACAGAGAAAGCTGAATAGGTGGAAAGATTGTTAGTGGGTGTTGCAAATGTCCAAGAGATTATAGAAAAATGAAACAAAGTTGGTGGCAGTGGAGGTGACAGGCCTTGGTAAGGGATTAGAGGAAGGGGGAAAGTGAGGCAAAGCAGAGGAAGTTGTCAAGAAAACCCCTAGATATCATGTTTGTGCAGTTAAATATGTAGGGACCAATTTGTGGAGCTGGGGAACATTTGGGAAAAAAAAAAAAAAACGGTTTAAAGAGGTTTGATCTGAAATATGTTGAATATAGGATATTATTTTGAAATGTCAAATGTGCAAATGCATATAAAACTATATAGCTGAATGAAAGGTCTAGAAATTAGTGTCATTAGCCAGATGGTAAATGAGGCCAGAGGCATAAATGAGATTTTTCTAAGGGTCCTCAATGAGCTGAATCAGTCCAACAGGAAAGGTTGGTTATTTGACTTTTAATAAGCCAAATGCCTTAAATTTTCCTGAACTTAGACTATTTAGATATTGCATGCATCATCTAGTCAAACAATTTTCCACCTTTCTTATAGGACCTCTTAACTCATTGCAAAACCTGCTGCCTTTGAAGGTGTTTGAATTTTCACAGTATGGCTTAAGAAAGAAGGGGGTATAGGATAGTCTTGAGCCATTTCACTACACACTGAACATCTGGGTAGAGACAGATGAAACCTGCAAAGGAGATTGAGAAAATGGCTGAGGTGCTAAGGGTCAGCACAAAAGTCTTTTTAAAAAAGTTATTATGTCTTCATGGAAAACTTTATAAAATATTATGAAAATATTATTTGCTTAATGATAATGTAATTTTTCAGCATCTGAACCATGATCATTTATGTACTATAAATATTCATTTTTAACTTCATCTAATTTTTTGAGATGTAAAAGTTATAAAGTTTACAGCCCAATGGGGAAGCAAACACTTAAATGATGTACAGATCTGTTTTAATTTAAACTGTATTTTAGTGTCATTTATTTTCCTAATTAGAACACTCTAGCCTTTTATATAATATAAATTGTTTCATTAAGCTAGCATATGTAATTCTTCATTCCTACTTGCTCTAATTTTGAAAACTGGAAAGTCCTTATATGATTTCAAGCATCACCATCTATGAAAAAAAATAAGGAATGAAAAATATTGAAAATGTGTGGAAGTACTTGACTGAAAAATATTTTCATTATAATTGCCAAAAGGGATAACAAAGAATCATCATCCACTTTCAACCTTTAAAATTTATAGTGGTGTTTGGTATATAATGTCATTTATAGTGGCTTACACAATGAATTTATTTTTCCCAGCTTTAGAGAAAGGTCTTATGTCATGTTTAAGGCCCTAAGTAATAAATATTCAAGTTATATGTTAATAATAATCTTCTTACCATCTTATGTAATAGTCATGTTTCACCTTTAGTTTTAATACTGTAATTGGTTGAATTTAAAATTAAAAGAAAGTTAAATGTGTTCTTAAGAACACTCAATCAGAAGAAGTGACAGTATGTACAGTTAAGGTCCCAATTGTGGGGGTTCAGAGGTTCAACAATGCCCTTTTCAACTGCTGACTCACTATTTTACATCCCAGTTTCCCCATGTGTAAAATGAGACAATAACCCTAATTATCTTGTGGGGTTGTCATGAGAATCAAATGCAGCACTACAAGTGCTTAGAATAATGCCTACCATGTAATAAACAGTGTTTGTTGTTATTAATATTTGTTATTATTGAAGATTGAAGCTTCCTTTTCCCATTAATAAAATTACAATCAAGTTAATACCAAAATGTATTTGGGAGGTACTAGACATTAAATGTTTATGTCCCCCCAAAATTCATATTTTGAAAACCTGGTCTCCAACTTGATAGTACTTTGAGGTGGAGTGTTTGGTGGGGGATTACTCAACCAAATATTATTGAGTATCTACTATGTGCTAGGTTATTTGTTATGGCTGGAGATACAGATCAAACTTTACCTGTCCTGAGTTAACATTCTAGTAAGGAGACAGACATTAACACACTCTCTCTCTCTTTCTCCCTCTCCCTCTCTCTCTCCCTCTCCCTCTCCCTCTCCCTCTCCCTCTCCCTCTCCCTCACACACACACAAGTTTCTCTCACATTTATACAGAAATATCACAGTGTGAAAAAAATATCATAAAGCATCATCTAAGTATACTAGAAGGACTTGATTGTGAACAATAAAATGGCAATAAATACATATCTATCAACAACTGAATCTCAAAAAAAAAAAAAACAAAATAAATGAACGAGCAGAACGGAAACAAACTCACAAAGAACATTTTGACTGTTGTAAGATGGGAGGCAGTTTGTGGGGGATGAATGAAAAAAGTGAAGGGGTTAAGAAGGACAAGGGACAAACTGGTTGTTACAGAACTGTCACGGTCATGTAAAGTGCAGCCTAGGGTATAGAGTCAATAATAGTTTAATAGTTATGTATGGTGTCAGATGGGTACAAGATTTATCAGGACAATCACTTATGTAATATCTAATCACTAATATAATATTGTATGCCAACTGTGGTTGAAAAATTAAAATTAAACAATTAAAAATTAAAAATTAAGTTAGGAATTACCATAGGGTGAAAGTGTTGTTTCAATCCTCCAATAAGGTACACAAGAAAATAGTGTATACATAGTTTATGTGGTATGTATGTATGCTCAACATATTGTATGTGCACACAGCATTCCAAGCTTCTGGTTTCAGTAAAAGCCCATTTCTTAGACATTAATGATATTTGTTTCAACTCAGTGTCCCATAATATAAGGAATGGGTTTAAACTGCAGCTGCATTTATTTCACAGATGGTTTGGGAAACAATCCATCAGAAACATGCTGAGTTAAAGAAAGGAGAAACTGCATGACAGAGCATACATATGTAGTTTCTGTCACTGTTGGCTTTCTCACTTGTGTAGCACTAATGCCTCATGTGAAGCAATTGACCAAATTTTGTTTTCTTTTCCCTTGAGGGTATCACAAAACTTTGATTTTCAAGCTTATTTTTAGAAAGTGTAATTGCTAACTCTCATTATCCCTTTATCTGTATTTACATCAAATATCACAAAGCACCCAAGATGCCCATCCCTCATCCACAGGACTATCTGTCATTTGCTCCTCAATTTGGGAAACCTGGAATGACTTGGTCCATCTGCAACAAAGCCTCCTGTATCCTCAGCACCCTCAGAAGTCTCCTCTTCTTGCTCCCCCAAGGCTTCACCTGACCCCTCTCAAATTAACCTTTGTTCTCACATCTTTTATCCGCTTAATCCTGAAGTTCTTACCCTGACAACTCATTGCCATTTTCAGACATTTTCATTTTCTCTTCCCTAAAACATGCTGTTTTTTTCATTGTATCCATTTAAACTCTACCAGGTGACCTGTCCTCATTCCCTGACAAATTCCATTATCACATTTACATCTTCCAGGAATATTCTTGTCACGTTGCTTGGCAATTTTAATATCCTGCACATGGTCCAGCCATTTATTAACCAACCAGTTCTCTCCTGGTGAACTCTACATTCAAGTTCACACACATGATCATAATCTAGATTGTATTATTACCAGTAAACATAACCTTTATATCTTAGCTTCCCCCTCCTACTCTTTGGCACTAGTGCCTTGTTTTTCTATTTTATTCCTTTTAATATTCCCAACCCAACCATTATTTAAACATGGCTTCCCCACCACTTACAGAATAATTTTATACCATTGCTTCTCCCTTCAACCTCAAACACTTCCTTCCCATCATTCTCAATCTAATCGTTGACATTGATCCCAATTTCACAAAGGAAAAATGAATGGAATCAGCTTCCATCACCATCACTGCTCACCTCTCTGCACCTGTGTTTATAAACCCTGGCTACCCCCTGACCTTAAGAAAGAACTGGCAGTGCTTGTTATTTTTATGTCAGCATTCTGACCCTTGTGCATTGATTGGAATCCATCTCTTCCCACATCAAGAACATCATTCTTGACAATTGTCCTTTCTCTCTTCCTTCTCTGCCTTCAATGTGTTCCTTTCTACTGGATCATTCCCATCAATATATAAATGGGCTGGAATTTCTCTCACTTAAAAAAAGAATTTTCCTGATATGCCAAGGCTGTGGCTTTGATCTCTGGTCAGGGCACATACAAGAACAACCAATGAATGCATAAATAAGTGGAACAACAAATCACTCCCTCTCTCTCTCTTCATTTGCTCTCTCTTCTAAGTCAATGAATGAAAATTAAAATTAACTTAAAAACTTTTCTTATCTATTACCCTGTTTCTCTTCTATATTTTACAGTAAATTTCCCCAGAGAATTCTGTTACTCTGAAAGTCTTCAATTCTTTCTTGAATCAATTTAAACAGGTATTTGTCCACAATTCCACTGAAACTTCTCTTTTCAATGGCCACAAATAAAATAAAGATGTACCACCTGGATCCCCTTTCACTGAGAAAATTGCTGCCCAAATGTAGAGAATGTGGTCAGAAGGCAGCCTGTAGTCATCATGCCCTGGGATCCACTTTAGGTGCAAAAGTTACCATTTCATCTGCATCAAATGACTAAACCAAACAGGTTCTGCATAATTTGAGCCTGATGTGGAACAACTCTCATGGGCTATAGTTGTTGCAGAGAACTCCACCAAATTAGTCAGGTTTTTGTTGGGCCTGAATCACAATTTAATTTCACCAATTTAAATGGCAATATTCCACCCAACAGCTCTCTCTAAACCCTCTTGGTTTAATTTTTGTCCATATTATTAATCACCATCTGGCATATTATACAATATACAAATTTAATTTTATTGCTTCCACCCCGCTAGAATATATTCTTCAGGAACCTTTTCTTCATTGCTATATTCCCGATGACTAAAAAATAGTCAATACCTATTAGTTACTCAATAAATATTTGTTAAGTGGATTGAATAATTAGATAATTTACTTCATTTATATTCCAAGCATTATTCTGTATCTTCAATGACAATGTTCATTAACATTGTAGGAATTACATAAGGAATATAAGGAATTACATGAATTGTATAAAAGTTGAAACTTACCAATAAGAGAAATATTTGGAGACTAATTTGAATTTAGATAAGGTTTACTACATGTACTAGGCATTCAAAAGACCCTGTTTTTAGTTACGGCAATAATGATGGGCATTGCAGTGATACCTACTCAATGTCCTAAGGTCCTATGAACACTGCTCTGCAGACCTTAATAACTAAATCAAAAGTTGAAACTAATTAGTTACAAGACTGGCTTTATACATTGTCAAGATGCAAATGTGCCTGGAAATTAACTCAGTAAATAAACTGAGAAATCACTTTGCTGCTAGTTAGCTGGCCTCTTGTAGAGCTAAGCTCTTAAATTGTATCCTAGGAACCAGAGAGCAGAAAAACAAATGGCCTCCAGGGCTTTCAGTCAAGATTCTTCTTTCTGGCACAAGACTAAGTGCCCATTTGGGCCTCTCCCATGGAGCTCTTAAAGATTTCCCTAGTCTCATAGAGATCAGGTATTCATTAATTCAGAAGAAGAATAAGATAGAAAGGTCTTGCAAAACCAAGGTTGGAGAGGAAAAGGAGTATATAAATAAGATATAAAGAAACTCTTGGATACTGCCAGATATATAGCCTTTCTTATTTTTAATATGGTTATCCAAAGTTCTGTTGAGAAATGGTAGCTGTTCTACCAAACAAGACCTTGCCCTGTAACTAACAAGCCCAGAACTTACTGCTTTATGCTTTACAACAACAATCATTTATGTGCTCAACATTCCATGGGTAGGCAATATGGACTAGACTCCGTGTGGAAAGTTTGTCGCTGGAGAGTCCGTTCTTGTATTAGGGCCCCCAGTTGAAACAGCAGGATATCTAGGAAAGTTGAAATTGTTATTTCCATTGTCTCTTTTTCTCTCAATCAGTCTCATGCCTGTAGTTTTCCAAGAAAGTGAGAGTGGGAGCCAAAAACAAAAACAAAAACAAAATAAAACCAAGAATTGAAGCTCAGACCTGGAGCTCTCACACACTATTTCTGCCATATTTTCCTAAGTAAAATGAGTTAGGAGACCACCACAATTTCAGGAGTGGGAAAACAAAGTCCATCTCTGGAAAGGAAGAATCACAAAGAATTCATTCCTGTTTTCAAATCTACCACTGACTTATATAATAAACTGAGCCCCTTAAATCACAATGACAGAACATGGGTGGAGTCTTCAAGTATTTAGTTTGTAGGTCTTCAGCAGCTAAGGCATCTGACAGCTGCATTTATACTGTATGTAATTCAGATACCATAAAATTCACCATTTTAAGGTATGAAATTCAGTATTAGTATATCCAGAGTCGTGCTACCATCACCACTATCTAATTTCAGAGTTTTGTCACTCATCAAAGAAAACCCGTCACTTTACACTCTCCTCTTGCTACAACCCTTTGCAACCACTAATTCTTTTTCTGTTCCTATGGGTTTTCCTTTTCTGGATATTTTATATAAATTAATCATATGTGACCTTTTATATCTAGCTAACCACAAATATTTTCAAAGTTAAATCACATTGTAAGATGTATCCATATTTTATTCCCTTATACTGGATGAATATACCTCATTTTGTTTTTCATTTATCAGCTATTGGACACTTGGATTGTTTCCACTTTGGAATTATTATCAATGTGCTGTTATAAGCATTTGTGTACAAACTTTCACGTGTATGTTTTCAATTTTCTTGGGTATACATCTGAACTGGAGTCCTGATGTACTGTTATGTCAGTATTTCTCATTATAAGGATGCTTGTTTGGGGCATATGAATGTGTGGAAATAAAAGGCAGAGGTGGGAATAAAAGTTAACTTTGATACGTTTCTGGTAAGGCGAGCCCAATGGAAAGGCTTGGGATCCCTTATTCCAGCAAGTTCAAATAAATTACTATGATAAAATGTAGTTCGAACAATTCTCCAGAGGTAGAAGACAGAAGACAGTATTCCCTGTTGCAATGAATGACTCAACTCCCCGCATACCCCACCACCTACACACGTATATTTTATAGTCAACAAGGTAGTTCCCTTGCAGTCCTTTGATGTTATTAACATACCTCATCAATTGAGGTCACTGACAGTTTGACGTTACCTACTATTTGGAGGCACACCCTTTGCTTAGGTGCCAGGTCTTCATATTTCACTCATTCTTGATGGATCAGGGTAATTCTTAACATTGCTACATAAGTATGGTCCACAGAGCAGTAGCTACAGCATAGGCATCACCTGTGAGCTTCTTAGAACTGCAGAATGTCATCCTCACCGTATATCTATTTAATAGGAAACTGCATTTGAACAAGATCCCCATGAATTACAGGCACCTCAAAGTGTAAGAGGCCGTGCAATATGGCAACCTTACTTCATTGAGCCCTACAGGACTTAAAGCTGGAGGCTCAGTCTTCTAATTAAAGCTCTCCTGTGAGAATACATACATTAACTAATATTCTCAATAACTAAGAGAACAATAAATAGCTGTCAACTATGCTTCAGGCCCTACATCAGGTATTTTCCAAAGATTTTTCTCATTCCATCCATATGGCAGCCAACTACTTTTGTCCTATTTTATAGATATAAAAATCAGAGCTCAGAATACTGTTTCCTGCCAAAAGCCAAAGCTTTTAAGAAAGAGAGTCAGGAGTCGAACTCCAGTTTATTTTAATCTAGAGCATAATCTTCTCACTACTACTCTATAATTCCCATTCATTTCTGCAACTAGAATTCCCACAATCTAATTCAGTTTTGAAAAAGAAAGAAAGGAAAGGAAACAAGGTCAGTTCTGTATAATTTCTAAACTTCTTCAACTAATTACACTTCAGGAGAACAAAAGCTCCACGAGGCCAGGAATTTGTCATGGTCACTGCCATGTCTCCAGTATGTAGAGTAGTACTCAACATGTGGTAAGCCCTCACTAAATCTGTTTCATGAGCAAACTAATTCATGCATCCAAGCTCTACCTATGAGTTATTAAAATGAGCGAAATTTCATCTTTACTGATTTCTCATCCCATTACTTGGCCTTGGACTCTGCCTGTAATATGAATGCTGATGGCTGATTTGTTGTGGCATTGACATTTCTCTTCAATAAAAACAGAAGCAATCTGGTGCTATGCTTCAGCAGTGACTCCTCACAATGCCATCTTATCCCAGAGCATTTCAACATAGCAGAGTCTTGAAAGATCTATATTTGTGGCTAAAACTGTATCTTGTTGCCCTGGTTGGTGGCTCAGTGGGTAGGCTCCAGCCTGCAAACCCACAAGTCACTGGTTCAATTCCCAGCCAGGGCACATAACCAGGTTGTAAACCAGGTCTCCAGCCAGGTCCTTAGCTGGAGGCAAGTGAAAGGCAACCAAACATTGATGTCTCTCTCATTTTCTTCCTTCCTCCCTGCCCTTCCCTCTCTAAAAATAATGAATAAAATTTTGAAAAATAAAAAACAAATAAATAAAAATATATCTTGTTAATTGGCTAATTAGGAACCATCAATGTGGAAATGTCAGCATGGGCCTGCCATGTTGGTGTATTATGCAAGAAATGAAAATGTGCAGCGTGATGGGGCACAACATGCATGGGGAGAAATTACAGTGCATTACCCAAGGGACGAAGAGTTCAGGAAGCTCTTAAAACCAAACATTCTACAGCATCCATCTTCCACTTGATTTTTGAAAAACAATAGGACCACTTGTTAGTCACCTCTATTCCATTAGGCAACCAAATGGCATACCAAACTAGCATTATAAATGGAACCTGGGGGAGTGGGGCACAGTCAAAAGAAAGACAATGAATTCATTTATATAACCTCATCTTTTAAAGTAGAAATTATCTGTTCCATGTATAGGTACAGAAACTATCAGAATTAGAGAGGGGTAGGAAAGAGCACAATTATTAAAAATCCTTAGGAAAACATAGTATTTTTTAATAGAATAAAAGGGTATAAATCTACATCAGACATGCTAAAAATTACCTTGTGGTTATTGAGACAATATACACACTGATTTACTGACAAGGCTATTTTGTATCTAATGCTAATACCCAACTTGATCTACACACATGTCTGATTGGCATTATTAAGTGAGAATACCCTATTTGGCTGTGGATAAAGAATGGTTTAGTAAGTAATGAGAGGAAGGTGAACACGCCATCTTGTTGGGGACACTCAACAAGAGCACATCTGCACAGCTAAAGGGTAACTGTCCTGAGTAATTCTTGCATGAAATTTTATGCACTTGCCTCCAAAAGTTCAAAAGCAAGGCATTCTTGTATTTCAATAAGAAAACTCATGTTTCAGGATGAGGCACAAAATTTGTGAGATGCAGTGCAAAACAAAAATGTGGGATTTCCTATTCAAAAGAGCCTGGCGGTGGGGAAGAAATGCCATTAAAGGCATTAAAATGTAAAGCTTTTTCCTTTCTTTGCCACGTCTCTTCCAATTTGTCATGATGTTATTATATTTGCTACTTAATTTTCTTCTAAGCAAAGAGTATTAAGATTTTAAATTATTAGCATGCATTTTACCATTCGTCTTTATATAATGAAATGCCAATTTAAAAATTCAATTAACGGAGCATTTAATATGCATTAGGAATCACCAAAATTAAGATTAATTTTGCAGCTCATTCCTTCAGAGGGGCCGAAGCTGGCTAAGAGGGAGAAACTCCAGCCAGATTCAGGAAGAAAGTATCCCCCAGGGTGAACTTGTATCGTGGCTACTTGCGGGACAAGTGTAGCCCCTCACAGCTGCCACCCTGGGGCTCACATGGGCTGGGTGGTACCTGACTGCAGCTGAGTTCCACCCCTGCCAGACCCCACACTGCTATGCCCTGCCTCAGCAGGAGCGCGGAGCCAGGTATATGTTCTCCCCACGGTCTGCTGCTCCAGCCCACCACAGCCCAGACCACAACTTTGGTGCTAAGCACCTAAGTCCTGGATCAGCATGGGTGAGAAGCTGCTGTGGTACTGCCAAGGCTGGGGAGGGGTGTGGCCACCCCAGGTGAGAGGTGATGACCCAACCCTTGCAGCACCCACACCCAGGCCCTCTCTGGAGAGCGGGGTGGCAATAGTGTAATGATGGGGTAAAGATGGGGAGGACGATAGAGTCCACGGTTCCAGGAGGGGGAGAAGTGGGCAGCCTAGATTCCCATCCATGGGGCCTTTAGCACTGCACTGAAACAGCTCTGCTTACTAAGACATCCCTCTGCTTCAGTGCTCTGGGCAGGGACTGCTGTTTGTCCTCGAGTGTCATTCTTCACTTCTTCCATACTAACAGGGCCTTCAACCATCAGCAAGGCACCAGACACCTGTTATAAAGCAGACATTTTTCCAGGCAGCCTTGCAGCTAAGTATGCAATGCAGTGTGACCCGGTCCTGGCTAATGATATGTAGGTAGAATCAATATCTCTATCCATCCTTTGCCTCTGACTTCTGCTGTGTAAAACACAGATCTCATACCCAGAGCTCCAGATGTCATCTTGAACCTCAACAACAAGGGCCATCCTTCAGGGATACCTGAGCAGGGAGGGCAAAGAAGCCAACCTCCTCTGGGGTTCATGGCCCAGAGCCACCTTACCAGCTGTGGGCTGCCCATCTCTGATCTTAAGGGACATAAAATACTATATATCCAGCATGTTTAAGTATTTCTTTTCTCTGGGTCTCTTTCTCACAGCCAAACTATAGGGTGGGGTTTGAATAGGAAAGAGTACAATAATTAATAAATAATAATACAAGAATAAACTCCATTTTGTAGTCTCACAACTATAAACCTACTTAGAGAAAGGTATTTAAAAGTTCTCATTTAAATATGAGTACTATTATCTTAGCCATTTGCAAGAATTGCCAATTGGAATATAAATGAGCCAGGACTTGCATGTATTCTTGTGGCATAATCTGAAGCATTCCCTAAAAAGTATAAGGAAGTTTTTATGTGACTGCACTCACCACTGACCCTTGCTGGGAGGGAAATTATCCAACCCTAAGACCCCTTGCCTCTTCTTCCCCTGGTTCACCAAATTTGCGCTGCAACTATTTGAGAAGGATAGTCCTCATTTTTTCATTTTGTCAAAGCTTGATTTTACCTTAACTCAAAATGTTTGTAATTGATCTTATTAATTGGAGATTCTATTCCTTCTCTGGAAAACAAAAGGATAGTTATTGCTGACCAGTTAAAAGTAACTGCACCCCTGCAGGGTAGCTCAGTTGGTTAGAGCGCCATCCCACTATAACAAGGTTACGGGTTTGATCTTTAGTCCGAGTACATACAAGCGTCAACCAATGAATGCATGAATAAGTGGAACAACAGGTTGATGTTTCTCTATCTCTCACTCAAGTCAATAAATAATAAAATAAGTACATTTTCACTCTGGTCCAATCTCTACTATTATAAAGGAATTAAATTCCTAGATGGTGAACACTTCATTCTTGTAGCCTAGTAAAAACTGTTGAAAATTTCCAAGCCAGTTCTAAATATTGAGAAGCCTCACTTGAATCATGGGTTGCTATCTAAATCAGACAATAATTTTGTTAATTTCCCCCACTCAGGTTATTTCTTAAGTGAAGCTTTAGGAAACAAATTAAGCAGAATGATTCTGTACTTGGGACATTGAAAGGAAACAGTACCACCAAATTGATATATATTCAAGTATCCAAGTGAATAAAGTGTTAACTTCTTTACTTAAGTAAAACCAACAAGCTTTCATGCGATGTTTATATAATGTCCAATCTGTTAAAATGGTTGTAAATGGTGTTTAAGTGTCCACAGACATGTGAATTGTTAGCAAGGGAAAGAGATAAAAACAAACAAACAAACAAAAAACAGTGATAGAATTATTTTTCCCTGGATAGGGATTTAAGGAAGTCTTTGATGATCATCTGCAGAGATTTTGTTAACTCATGCACCAACCCTATATTCAGTGTATATTTCTTAAATCTTACTATGCCAAAACTAACTTCTTTACATTTATAATCCAGAATTATACATTTCTGTATTTATTTTTTCCAACTTTGTCATGCTCATGATTGATCTTTAGGTGGAGGAAGATGAACTTGTGAATGTTGATGCAGAGCACATTCAAGGACCCTGTATATTAGCCCAGACAATGACATGAGCTCCCATTTGGGAGCTGAAGGGATAGGAAGAGCACGGGTGCAGCCTTTTATAAAAGGTGCATAAAGGATCCCTATTTGCCTGCTTCATTAAACTTCCCCTAATGAACACCTCCAGGGAGTACAACCAGGGAAATTCTTTCCTTTCCTGCTATAAATAGAGAAAGGTATTTAAAAGTTCTCATTTAAATATGAGTACTGTTATCTGTAGCAATTTGCAAGAATGCAACACTCTTCAGGAATATAAATGAGTTACATGCATTCCTGATGATGACAGACAGAAGAAAGATGGTTCCTTGTAACATACTAATCAGTCACAGACATTTTATGCTTTCTCTGCTTAACTCCTGCTGAACGACTACATCAAAAAATCCTCAGCTCAGCCATCCCTCTTCTGAGAAACTGGCCTAGTGTTCTACCACCGTAACAAACATAAAAAACATAAAATAGCACACATCAACATAAACTTCGTTAGGATTGCAGAGTGTGTGTGTGTGTGTGTGTGTGTGTTCTAGTGAAAGTACTTACCACTCTGTAAATCACCATTGATTTTCTGTTTGCCTCTCTTGGGCAAAGTCAATGCTGATTTTACACTCAGTCCCCAGCCCCTGAAGAGTACCTGCCATGCCGCATATACTCAATAATAAAGTGGGGGTGGAAGGAATAACCACCACTTCACTCTCTTCTAAGATTGTTTTTAACCTCTTTAGCCAGGTTATCTCAGCCTTTTCTCCTGCTCAATTCTTAATTGTATTCTTAAATGCCACCTTCACCCCTTCTCCTTTTTTCATTCAACAATGATTTCTGGGTGACCTCATCTACAGACTTGTTTTAAAGTAGTTGCTTCCAAATTGCAGTCTGCAAGGCAATCAATGGAGTCGGGGTAGGGGGGAAACTATCAGAACAATCTGTGGATATTTTTCAATTTCAGGCTCTTTACAATTCCTATTTAACATGTGTATTGCACACAATATTGTATAAGTATGTAAGTCATTATAAACAGATATAAGCTCAAAACTTTATTGGGTATGTGTTTTTATTGATGAGGTGTAAAATATGCAAAATAAAAAAAATATTTGACTGCCTCTGTTTCTCCTGATGCATTCCCCAACTGAGTAAATGGCACCGGTATTCACTAGCCACCCGAGATGGACAGAGAATAAATTTTCCCCCACAATCACCCACTTAACCAGAGAATCTATGCCTACAAAATGGATCCAAGGGCTTTTGTCCTACAAAAGGTCCCTCCTGCCCATTTTGACAGCTATTGTCTTAGTCTAGGCTCTTGCTCTGTGGTTGGACTGTGTTAAACAGGTTTACCTTTGCCCCAGTGCTTTTTAGAAATCCCAAATGTGAACCATTAAAAAAAAATCTTTCAGTTGCTCTCCAAAGCTTCCAAGGCAAAGTTCAATGTTGATCTCCTGTCCTGCCAGCCCTTGCTGCTTCATATCCCCCTCCCATGAACCCAGAGAGAACTACCTGGTGGGGCCTTGAACACAGGAGGCTGCATATTCCTCTTGGCGCCCCTCCTTGCTGACTTCCCTTTCTGGATCGCCCTTTCCCCTTGTTTGCCTACTCAATCCCACTCATCCTTTGAAGAGCAGCTCAGTATTTGCCTCCAATATTACATGTCAATCATATGTCAATAAAGGTGGGGGAAAAATGTGAAGTTTGTGTAGTGATTTCCCAAACAAGTGTACTTAACTTTCGGCCAAGTGCACATAATATGGACACAAAATACTGTCAGGCTTGATTAGGATGTTTCATATATATGAATTATTTAATTATGCATAATATCTTATATTTTAATATTTTACATGCTTTTATAACTGTCTTACATAATTTTATAATTATATATATCTTCAGACTAAAATTCTTTGACACTATTTACAATGTCTGACTTCCATATCTGTATATCTTTCCACCAGTGTTAAGTACCTTGAAGGTGGGAATCATCACTTATTTGATAATGTAAAGTTCTATACTATTACTCATTGTATATTAATAGACTAAATGAGTGGCAGACTAAAGTGGATTATCATAGCCAAAAACTAAAATAAGGGGCAAATACCTGCTTTTTCTAGTTTAAAAATTGTTGCAATTTATGACTGGAATATATTAATGTTGGTAATTTTTATACTATATCTTTTCCATTAAGAAAATATAATATCTCCCATTTTTATAGTGTTCTTGCATAAATTAATTGGACTTCATGAGGTATGCACTAAAATAACTGCAACATGTTAAGTACCCTTTACATAGTGGCTTTAGCTATATATATTTTAAAGTCACTGTGCTCTTTTAAAAGAAAATAAGCACATTAAAAAGTATAAAATAGAATTATATTAAATATGGTGTGCACCAAAAGAAAATTTTGAAGTTATAATGTATGTCATAAAGTTCTGCTAATAAAATTTGTAGTTTAAAAGCAATGTTTTATTCAATTGTTTCCATGAGATCATATTTATCAGCAAAATAACCTATTTGTGATTTACATAAGATCTCATGCTCTCTTCTATCTATATGTTTTTGTCTATGGCCAGAGAATTACTCATATTTCATGATTATATTCTAGTAATTCCCATTAAGATAATAATATGTCACTAACAGGGGTCTTAAACTTTTTATAAGTTATCAAAATAGAAAAGAAACTGACTTTAAGATGAATCTTTAACAATAGAAATGAAGACGGTAGATAGCAGTCCCAGGAAAATGGGAGATGCAATCACCCCAACCTTTCAGCCTTTATGTTTATTGCTCAAGCATCAAGATGAGACCCACATCTGGGACCACTAATGAGTTTCTCTTCTCTCACCAGAAAACAGAGAAAGAAAAATTCAAGATTCCTGAGGATAGAGTGAGTTCATATGCCTTCAGACTAAATTTTTTAATAAATCCCTAAAATATTAATGAAGCTAACAATTCATGAAGTTTTGAGAGCACAAACTAAGCTTGTGGGGGTGGGTGCTTTTTACTCCCCAGAAAAGTTTGGATAGTTAGAAGCTTCAAATGACTCTCCCGAGGTCACTAAACTTAACTGCTAATCTTCCCAACAAATGAGGATCTCTTTCAGCTTGAACTGCTTAGTGTCTGTCTAATTTCTATGATCTCTGGAGAAATGCATGCAGCAACTACCCGTTTCTTTAGGTGCCTTGCTGCCTGAGATAAGTCATTATACCCATGAAGATAATAAATGAGTAAATATATTTTTCTAGTAAAACAGATGACTCCCCAGCTTATATTAACATCATCATATGTTTGATCATTTAAGAGCCAATCCTGTGTGTGTGGGGTGGTGGTGGTGGTGGTGGGAAGGGGGTGGGGAGGTTGGGATTAAAGATGGGCCACACATCTGTAATTAGTAATAGCCAATAAAAGCAGTCATGCTCTAAAAAGCAGATATTTAGGACACATTATGTGATTCCGGCCATCATTTGTGATGAATCCAGAAAACTCTAGGTATTCTAGATTCCTCTAAGAAATAACACTAAACTTGAAGTGCTAAAACAAATCCAGAGTAATAAACTGTAACAAATTCTGACAGTGTCTTATCTTTCCATTTTCTAACTCTCCAAATTTAACTTCTGACAATGGCATTCATTTTATTTGTAATACAAGAAAAAAGTTTCAGAATTTTTTCACATGAAATGTTCCTCATTCAAAGCTATTGTTGTATATTTTATAGCAAGAATGAGCTAGATATATAATGGCTTGATTTGTAAGTCAATCAAAGAAGACACTTTATGTGCATAGACCTTACAGACATGAATACTGTACATGCAAAAGGCAAAGTTGGCCACAAACTCAGGAAAACAGCACTAAAACAACACTAACTGCCAGCAGGTGGCGCAGCGAGCCACTGTTGTTAGCCAATTGGAGATCTAACTACTTGCACTGTCCTGTTCATTTACTTTTAATTTTCCTTTTAAACTTTTCCTATCCTTTTAACTGGGTGCATTATGTCCTATTTACTCACCTGTAATTTCCCTTTTGAATTAACAATGTCTGCCTTTCATATCTGTGTATCTTCCCACCAAAGTGTTAAGTATCTTGAAGGTAGGAATCATCCATCACTTATTTGATAATGAAAAGTTCTATATTATTACTCATTTGTATATTAATAGAATAACTGAGTGGCAGACTAAAGTGGATTACCATAGTCAAAAACAAAAATCAGAGGCAAATACCTGCTTTTTTTAGTTTAAAAGTTGTTGTAATTTATGACTGGAATATATTAATGTTGGTAAAAAACTTAATTTTTTATACTGTATCTTTTCCACTAAGAAAATATAATAGTATTTAGCTTTTCACTTGGTGTGTTATGTCATGCTGTGTCAGTCATTCTCAATCAGCAAAGAAATGAAAATTTTAAATCTATAGGACTGATTAACTCTGCTAACATCAACAGTCAACATTTTATAATAAACATATTATTAACCCTGTGGATTACCAAATAAAATCGCTTAACCGTGGGAAAAAATCTACATTTTAGAGTTCATAAAAAGAATCCTATTTGAATGTGAAAATGTGAGAAATAAGTGCAAACCCTTTGGTGCAAAGTTAAGTTAAATGGGTCTTTTTTTTTTTTTTTATGATTTTTAAAAGATTTTATTCATTATTCTTAGAAAGAATGGCAGGGAGAGAGGAAGAAAGGGAGAGAAATATCAATGTATGGCTACGTCTCACCTGCCCCAAGCTAAGGACGAGGCTGGAGACCTGGCTAGCAACCTGGTTATGTACCTTGGCTGGGGAATCAAACCAGTGACCTTTGGGTTCACAGGCTGGTGCCTATCCACTGAGCCACCAGCCAGGGCCATAAGCTGAGTGGGTCTTTAATGGTCACAGAAGCCTTGGACCCAATCAATCTTCCCATTAACCCATTAGTATATGTCTTAGGAACATTTGTAGATATAACCAATTTGACATGCTTAATTAACAAAAATGGAATGTCCACTGGTAGCCCAGAGGAGGCCAGGTCTCTGCCTGCGTCTATGCATCTATGGGGGCACAAGAACAAGTCCAGACACCCCTGGCTGGCCCTTACCACCAGCCATACGCTGAGGGCTATGCACTTGTAAAGCACTGTCTTGACACTTGTCATTGGCCTCCACTGAAGTGCACATGCCTGAAAGGAGACTGTTTAGCCAATTAGCCAATAGAAATCACACCGGCAGCCAGGGCCCAAGCATCTCCTTTTGGGCTTGGATCAGTCCCTGTCATCTGTCACTGGCCTGCACCATCATATTCACTTGAAGCTAGTCCTTCTAGTCATACACCAGCCCACCCCCCACTGCCTCCACTGCCACTCATCCTTGGTGACATCCAGCAGCCATAGGCATGCATGCCAATAGTCTGGCCCCTGCAGCTGCAGAAGAGTCTGCAGTTGGCCCAGCCCTTGCTGCCAGTCTGGCCCCTACCACTATGTATGTGTCTGTACATAGCCCCTGCCACTACATAGGCGCCTTCAGCTGGCCCCTGAAGCCAAAGATATACATACTACTGGCTCTAGCCACCAGTCTCAGAAGGTAAAGAAAGGAAGTAAAGGGTAGAAAGCTTATTTTAAAAAATAATGGTTAAAATCTTTCCGAGCCTAGGGAAAGACTTGGATATCCAACTACAGAAAACCAGTAAGTCACACCAAAATGTTAGTACAAAATGATCTTCTCAAAGACAAATGATAACAAAGAGTCTAAAATCAAAAACAAAGGGAGAATTTTAAGTGCAGCAAGAAAAAAACATTTTGTCCCATACATGGAATGTTCATAAGGTTATAAGATTTCTCAGCAGAAACCTTGGCAGTATAGGAGAGAAAGGGATAATATATTCAAAATACTGAGAAACAAAGAAACTGCCAACCAAGGTTACTTTACATAGCAATGTTGTCCTTCAGAAATGAAGGTGAGATAGACTTCCCCAAACAAACAAAAACTAAGAAAGTCTCTCACTGCTAGACCTATCTTGAAAAGTTATTCAAGCTGAAATGAAAGGACACTAATTGGTAACATGAAAACAGGTGATATACATTGCACTTGTAAAGTTAAGCATGTAGTCAGATGCAGTATGCTCTAACAGTGTAATAAGAGAGTGTGTTAAATATTTAAATCTATTCTAAATGGTAAAGGACCAAAGTATTAAAAATAGCATTCTGAGCACAGCACCTGCTAGCCAACAGGATCATTAGGCAGCCAATAGAGTAGAGAAAAAACCAAGAGCATAAAGAAAAAAGCATCTGAGTGTTCCTTCATCCCAACCTTTCCCCAAACCTGTGAACAATTAATTGCAACATGAGTGGTGGGCCTTGGATAATAGCAAGGATGGGAGCACAAACCCTGGTAAGTTTTCTGGGAGTGAGGGGTGATGGAAGATCAGGAGAAGAGAAGGCTGATTTGAACATGGATTCTAGCTCTTAAAATGATCATCCATAATAGACCTTCATCCTCAACCCCCCAACCCTCACCACGAGTCTCCCGAAGGAGCAAAAGCCAGGGCTCAGGCTTTACTCCTCCCCTAAAGTTACCATTATTAGCATGAAGGGGCTGATTGGTTGGCCAGGCACAAGAAGTCAGAACTTTAACAAATGGGACAGAATTAGCAGAACTAGGGAACAGAGAAAAGAATATAAAATAACTGCTTGCTTTCAGAGAGATGGGAAAGCTATGGGCAAGATAAAGAAAGAGCATGAAATATGAATTAGCGATAGTGGACTTAAAAAAATAGTCATTAAGGAGCTCAATGTTTCTTAATGTTAAAAAATAAAAATTTAATAGGACTAAAATTAATTTCATAAGCTGAAAGACTAGAGAAAAAAACCTCTTCAAAAAGAAATGAGCAAAAGATAAAGTTTGGAAATAATAGAGATAAAATTGATGAGGATTAAATTAAATGTCACTACTAAGAATTCCAGAATAAGGAAGGAGACTAGACTTAGAATGGTGACGACATGGCACAATATACAGATGATGTAACATAGAATTGTACACCTGAAATGTACATAATTATACTAACCAATGTCACCCCAATAAATGCAATTTAAAAAGAACTCCAGAGTGATAAGAAAGAATAAACAAGATTACTTAAAGAAATAATAAAAATGAATTGCCCAGAAAAAAAATAAAAGACCTCAGACTGGAAGTAGTGCAATGTTATAAATAGCCCCTAGAATATAGAACTTGAAGCAAAGCTTACAGGCTAAAGATTTTTTTTGGAAACTGCAATTAGAGGGTGGCAAGGATGAGTGAAAAGGGGACTGGAAGCAAGTAAAGAGGGAAAGCAAATACAAGGTGGTATGTTTCCAAGTTCACCACAGCGTCACAAAAATAAATCACAGCTGGGTGCTCAGTTACATTGATTGTATTCCAGACAAGCAAATGTCTCAGAAAAAAGTATTTATCTGCCAATTCCTCCCATTTTCTGTCCTTCATGGGGTCAGAAGTGGCCTCACAGGGTGTTAACTGCCCTGAACTTCTGGTTGGTGTTACGTCCCCACTGGGAGCCAGGCTGACTTGAGAGTGCTGGATGCCACTCAGACATTTCTGCACTTCCCCTGAGCTTGAAAGTGATGGGAAATTTATCATCTTTCTGAGTCCAGTCAAGTCAGCCAGATCAATGAAGCCACAGCAGCTGGCATGCTCAAGGCTATGCAGAAGCCCTGGCCTTAACCCAGGGAGGGTGAGACAGCTATAAACCTAGTGCTGTCCAACATCTTCATTAGGCAGGTAATCAAAGATGGTGGACAGGAGGGACCAAGAAAATCTGGGGATGTCCATAAACTGAGTTAGTACAAATGACAAATTCTGTGCCACTCTAACATCACCAAATAAAATACTGTAGTCATGTTTTAAACTATGAAGGAAGACACTCTCTTTGGTATTTACCCAAAGGGGTAAACATGTTCACCCAGAAACTATCTCATGAGTGTATGAAACAGCTTAATTCATGATAATTGCCAAAACTTGAGAGCAGCCAAGATGTTCTTCAGCAGGTGAATGGATCAACTGGGGTACATTTAATACAATATTACATAGTGCTTAAAATACATCAATTATCAAACCATAAAAAGACATGGAGGAAACTTAAATGCATCTTACTAAATGAAAGTAGCCAGTCTAACAAGGCTACCTACTGTATGATTCCAACTACATGATATTCTAGAAAAGGCAAAATTGTGGAGAGAGTAGAAAGATCAGTGGTTGCCAGGGACTAGGGGGGAGAAAGATTTTTAGGACAGTGAAACTACTTTGTATGATACTATAATCGTAGGTACATGTCATTATACATTTGTCAAAATCCACAGAATGTGTACTACTATATATTACTTCAGAATAACTCTAATGCCCTAGTGTAAACTATGAATTTTGGGCTATTATGATATTATCGTATAGTGTGTTAATGTAGGTTATAATAATGTATCACTTGGGTGATGGTGACAGTGGGAGAGGCTATGCATGTGTGAGGGCAGAGAGTATATGGGAACTTTCTGACTCTTTCCCTACATTTTGCTATGAACTTAAAATTGTTCTAAACTATAAAGTCTATTTAAAAAACACACACCCAAAGGAAAAATCCAAAAGCTTCCAGAGATAAAGAACATCACTTATAAAGAAAAGGGTCATCAAATTTATCAATAATACTGGATACATAAGGCTAATAGAACACTCTTTTCATAGCTTTGAAGGAGAACTTTAAACTTAGATCTTTATGTAGACTTAAAATTTCACTTAAAAGTGAAATAAAGATATTCTCTGGCATATAAGGTCTTGGATGATTTACAAAGTGAAAACCTTAGGTGGTGGGAGTGATACCCAAACATTTAGATTGCTCTTCAGTAAAATGAAAGAATTGTCTAGGAGGAAAAAAACCATATCAAACCTAAGAAGTAACTAAATTAATAGTGTTCTGTTGTCTAGAAGAATGATGGCCAATAGAAAAATAAACACATACAAACTCAGACACCAAACTGACAGAAGAGAGTACAAAATAAAGGAGGAGCTAGAAAACATGGGAAATTGATAGATGTGTTTATGACTTTGGATGGTGGTGATGGTTTCATGGATGTATACTTATTCACAACTCATTGACTTGTGTGCTTTAAACATGTACAGCTTTTATTTGTCAGTCATACCTCAATAAAGTGTTTTTTTTTTGATTAAGAGGAGGAGGAAGTGGCTGAGGGAGGTGACAACTTGTTCAGATTATTTTCTTATTCACATATCTTAAAACAAAGATATGAATAAGTTTTAATGATTAATGAAAAAAATAAGCAAATTTTTGGTCTGAATAATTTAGGGATAAATATTACCCTGTATAAAATATGAAAATATATCTTCTGAAAAAGCAGAGTGATTTGATTTGTTCAAGAGAATGAGGAAGGCAAGAAAAAGAAAAAAGAATTACGGAAAATAAAATTCCCTAAATAGGATGGCAAAATTAGGTTCTAGGAAAGCAGCAATTTCAATAAATATAAATTTGCAAAACAAACAAGATTCAGAAACTCTAAAATTGGAGAAAAAAACAGAAATATGTTGTCTCTGGGAAATATATTTAACTCAAAAGAATACAGAGATACTAAAAACAAAAAAATAATAAATCTATTTAATTATCTCTACAGTATATACTCAAGGAATATTATATCCTATGGGTTAAAATTCAATAGTAGGTCTGGGGCTCAGTCATCAAATGCATGGCCTCTTTATTTTGAATTTCTTTTTGTGGAAGATTTTATAATTTTTTAAATGAACAAATAGCATCTGTTAAGTATTAATATTACTATGGCCTGATGTCACCAAAGCCTAATACACATCACCTGGAGACCAAATGTTCAAATGACATTAGAGTAAACTTAGCTGGACAGAAAACAGCTTTGTTCATTCTTCTCCAGGCACTTGTTTTTGTCTCCCCACAAGTAAATTAAAAATAACTAGCAGTAATAATAATAACAATAATATTTTTGTTCTTCAAAGGCAACATAAAAATGAATCATCATCATCGCCATCATGGCTAACATTTATTGTTTGTAGCCTCTTATTACGCACCAGGTGTTATCATTTTACATGCATTAACTCATTACTCCACACAGTAATCCTATGAGAGAGATACTGTTACTCTTTAATTTTATAACTGAAGATGTCAAAGCACTAAGGCATTAACATCACAAAGATAGTAAGTAAAGAAGCTGTGACTGGAATATAAACAATTAGGCCCCAGAGTTTAGCTTAACCATTGCTACATATCACCACTGCCAGTGAATTTACCAATAATTCTCTCTGCTGTAAAAAGTCTGTAGCCCTCTTAAGTGTTAGCTCCTGCTTCTTCCACAATCTGTGTAAACTGCCTGCAAGTGGTGTAGGTGTTCCCCGTGCCCTTCGTTGTTGCTTCTAAACCACTGACTTTCCTTTCCTAACAACTCAGCTTTGAAGCTCAAAATATTAGTTGAAGCTCAAAACCACTGCTTTGTGCCCACCAAGGAGGAGGTAAGTCCTGAAAGTATTGAGCACAAACTTTTAAATAAATTCTGACATTGGCTCGATACTTTTGGGGCCAACCTCTCGTAAACTTTTCCTTGAGAACTGAGCACCTGATTCATTATCATTCTCTCCAATTCACACCCCCTTTCCCCCCCACCCCCAACACACACAAGTTTCAGTGGTTTCCATAACCTCTTAGATAATCCTCCCCACCCCCTGGCCTCTCAGCCAGTTACCCCTGACTCCTCCACAATCCTGTTCTCACCATGTTTTAACCCCTCTCACCTAGTAGGCCATAGACAAATAGGTCAGCAATAATTGAACCTGCTCCATATTTTCATAATCAAGCAGCCTCTCTGACAACAACCTCTTAGTTTTCCAGCATACTAATGTGTGTACTCAGACTCCAATTACCTGCCAACCCCTTTGGGACTTGATTTATCTAACAACCTATTCCTGCCTCCATCTTCTTCCTGTTTTAGCTTCTCTCATACCAATATGAGATTGCATGGGTCGGGATCATAAATACTTTCTTGTATTCACTCAGAAGACGCATGCTCCTACCTTGTTCTGTTGTATGTGTTTGGCATAACCACAACCCTAGTAAAAATCAACCCTTTATTCACTTATTTCATTTATTCTGAACCTATATTCACACAGCTGACAGCACCTAGTGAAAATACATTTGTGCTAATAGGCATAAATTTTATTTCATGACCACTAATCTCATGTGGTCCTGGTCCATTCACTTTCCCTCTCTCCTAGAATTAAGCTATGACATCTAACACACTCCCTTCCCTGGCTTTCTATGTCATTAAAATAAAAGAAGTCATCTGAAAAGAAATTCCACTGTCTCCTGAAACCTCTGGGGATCTGTGCCATACACTTCGCCTTCTCTCCAAAAACCTACAGGTAACCTTCTTGGACTTCAGTCAACAACCACGCAATTTTGCGCCTGATCCCAGCCGCTCCCACACTCAAGGACATTATTTTTTAAATTTTTCCCTCGTTGCGCTTCATCCATTTCTTCCCTTCTACTGGATCACTCCCACGAGCATACAACCCTACTTTAAGAGCTTCTATCGAAGGAGACAGATGAAAGAAAGTGTGCATCCTTACCTCTCCCGTGCGTCTGTTGTCCGACAGCGCTCTTCACACTGTCACATACCGTACGGGGGTCAACTCTCTCCTCTCACCAGTGCTTGACTGGTCACCCTCTCCTTCTTGAAACACTTTCCTCTGTTGAAATCTGTTACACGGCTCTCTCGTTTGCGGCCTACCTCACTGGCCGCCACACTGCCTGTTTCCTTTGCTGAGAGACTCTACGCCCTGTATCTTCTAAACCAGCGATTCTCAATTCCCGCCGCACGTAAGGATCACCTGGTAGGCTTTGAGAGTGCAGCTGATCCTTGAACAGCAGCCTTTCAATTGGCACTGGTTCACTACATGCATATTTCTTTTTCAGCAAGATCGGTAGGCTCTTTGTTGTATCCAGGGATTTCATATTTGAGGAATAAGACAAATTGGGACTGAAAACCACAGAATTATATTTTTGCATTTCCGACCGCAGATTCCCACACACAGGAGAAAAAGTTTTTTTTTTTTTTTGGATCTTGGGTTCATAGAATCCAGGGATGCAAAGGGCTTAGTGTAGCGTGAAAAGTTATACTCAGATTTTCAACTGCAGCGGGTGGAGGGATTGGAGCCCCTAATCTCCCTGTTGTTCAAGGTTCAGCTTTACATGGACTCCCAAACCTCAACTAAGCTAATGAACTCAGAACCTCTGGGAGCAAGATTATAGGAATAGATAGGCAGTTTTGTTAAGGAAGCCCATCTGGGCTGTGAACATCAGAACGCCTCACAGCTCTTTCTCTGATCCGGAGGGTACATCTGCACTTTGGGAGGTGTTCTCAGCCAATCTCTTGGCTTTGAATAACACCAGTCCCTGGTGTCTTCAAAGTTCATATCTGCAGCCCCAACCTTTCTCCTGAACTCTGGAGTTTTACATATAACTGTTGTCATCTACTTTTGTATGTGTGATCTAGTTTCCCAACTTAACATGTCCTTCTGCATTCAATCTCACCTCAAAAGCTAGCAATTTCATTGCTCCAGCTGCATGGGACCACATAGGGAGAAGTACTGTGAAGGTTATTATCTTGAGTCATCATTTCTTCCTCTCTTACTTTTGTAACTCATCTCCTGTCAGCCAATTCTGTTTCCAAATACATCCAGAATCTGATGACGTTTCTCACCAGTTTCAGTGTTATTCTCTGATCCAAGCCTTACCCTCTTTCCCTGTATTATTATCCCAGTTTGGAACTGGCCTTCTTGCTACTTACTACCCTTGCACCAAAGAAAGCAGTGAGAGTGATCCTTTCACGGTGTTATTCAGATCATGCCGCGCCACTGCACTAGAGCCATCTGATGGTATGAATCTGATGGTATGAATCACCTACATTTTATGATATGACTCCCAGCTACCATTTGGAACTCATCTCCTTCCACTCTTTCTCTTTTACCCTTGCCAGTCTAAACACATTCAGTGTCAAACTGTTCTTGAAACAGTCTAGGGACACACTTGCTTTTGTGCTGGGCATTCCATCTGCCCGGAGCACTTCTTTTCCCAAATATCTCCCCTAACCACAACAACGCCATCCCATCACCAAAGTCTTTCCTGGTCACCCTATGTAAAAATAGCACCTCCTCAACCTACCTCCCTGTTTGTATTTGTATACTCCCCATGATATGTGTGTTCATTTTCAGCCTCCCCAAATAAAATGCAAGATCCTCCAGGGAAGGGTTTTTAAGCCATAAAGTACTCTTGGCATGTTGTAGGCACTTGGTAATCACTTGTTCAATAAGTGAGCCCAGCTAGGAAGCTAAGGATTCCTGTGGAAGCTTCCGTGCTGCTATTATGAGTAATGGAATATCAAAGGACCAAATAAGCCTTTCAGAAACAACCTATACCTCAGAAGCTTTTCCCCTTGTCCTTTATTAGCAGTATCCCTTTAATTTGGACAGGGAAATAAATTGTGACAAGATCATAAAAAAGGTACTGTTACAGGCCATTCCCAAATTCCCCACAGCCAGTGGTTTGGGGAAGGGGGCAATGCAGCCTTTAAGGTACTTTGCATGTCTATGGCAGGTAGCTAGTTTCTTAGTTATGCAGATGGTTGTGGCCCTTGCCAGGTGCCAAGGAGACAAGAGGAGCTTTGACCATAGAATGGTGACAAAAGAGCTTATGAGGCCTGTGCAAGATTCTGCTAATGTCCAGGACTGGTCACCACACTGACTGCATCACAGGTCACATTCAGGGTTTAAATAAGGTGGCAGCTATTAAGTGGGGAGCCATACAGTTTGAAAGGAGGTAGAGGGAACCATGCAGTCAGAGAGAAGGAAAGGAGCCAAGCAGAAGGGAAGGAGGGTCATTTCGTCCACGCTAGTAAGAAGCAGGCACACTACTGTTCCAATCATGACAACTGCAACTGACTCTAAAGCCTCTGAGGACTACTACACCTTGCAGACCCAACTCTAGCTGCTCTCTTGGAGCTCCAGACATGCAGAGAGGACTCTTTTAGGACTTGTGCCTTTCCTGGACTTCACTATGATCTAATGTAACAAGGCGCATGCTTTCTTGGACTATTATATGGAGGCTGATAATATCATACACCAGACCCTAACAGGGAAAGCTAACAGATAAGGAACGAGGAACTTCTGGACATGTTTTTAGCTTATAGCCTTTTAAGGAACAAGGTAAGTGCTGGGTCTCATGGGAGAACAGGGCTCTGAGGAGTGCTCCCAACCCCTGCCACCAAGGGTGAAATATTGTAAATAAAGACCTGTTTTTCTCAATATTGATTGCTGGGACTTACACCAAGGAGCCATGTGAACAAACCCCACTTTGCTTAGTAATAATATTACCATACTATGACTTAAAAATAAATCATTGTGAGATTTGCTTTCTCTGAGTCACACTTGGGCTGGAACATTTTTACTTCCATTTAAATGTTTTTCATTTTCTAATTTCTTTAAGACCATAAGGGCCATAAGGGACAATGATCCTGGGAGGTAAGTCCTGGTACTGGTATCAAACTTATTTATCAAATAAGTAAAATCACTTACTGTATTCAGTGCAGGGTAAAATGAAATTAAAATACATTTAATAGTAAAATAAGTCTCACTAAAACTCAATTTTGGCCATGTACTTGAGCAAAATATTTTAAATTACAAGCAGATCTCCACACCTCTTAATTCCTTGCAATTGACAAAATGATGCTGGGCTTCCTCCTGGAAAATTTTATATTTGGCTGAGTCAAAAAAGAAAGGCCCTTATCAGTGAGTTCTGAGTGTCTCTTAGGAGCTGAAGTTCTGTATGTTGTATGACCCTGAAAAGAGGAAGAAGAAACTAGCTGTAATTAGTGATTGTTAGACTTACTTACTTCCTTGGCTAAACTAGGAACATATACACAGAGTTAAACAGTGAATGCTGAAATTTGATACCCATTTACATGGTAACAATTAAATGATCAACCACAGCAATACTTTGAAGGAGTTCTATCTAGGGCACGCTAGTTTGCTGCAAGAATTTTTAAAGCTTGAATACTTGACTATTTAGTCAGGGGCATCGACCTCTTTTCCCTTAGATTGTCAAATAAAAACTGACAGCAGCCAAAATAATGATAACTGTCAGGTGTGAATTAATCAAAATTACAGTTCTTATTTCAGTAGATCAGCAAAAACTATAACATATTTTGGTGTGCCACAGAATTTTAGTAACTGGCCTATGTGTGCTGTGAATTAAAAAGGGTTGAAAAATTGCTGATCTACTCAGTCGATTTATTTGCAAAATTTCTTTGAACATTTTATCCAGGCTTTTTCTCTACTGCCTGTGCATTAATATATGCATGTTAGTATTATTAATGAAAACTAGTTTCAACTCTTGAATATAAGCCAAGATTTTCACTACCTTTATTTTACAATTTTAGGACAAAATCTTTAAAAGATTAGAAAAATAACAGTTTAGGCCTCTCTTTTGAGAGTCAGGATGTTTGAATCCAGCAGATGTCACTGCATGACCTGAAATATTGGCTGTAATTTGATCTATTTCTTGACCAGCCTTAAAGACAAGATCAGCCTGTGGTATTAAATAACTTCAAAGTACCTTTCTCAAACAGCAGGTACCTTGCCTTGTATTTGGTCAATTGCACCCATAAAAATAAATCTTTTTACCTCTCCAGCAAATCTACACATTAAAATACAAAGCAACATTCTAGTTTTACTTTGAATCATCTACTCCCTCCTTCCCAAATTCTAATATCAAATAGAAACATTTTCATTTGACTTAAACATGAAGGACATATAAATAAAGAAGTATGGGAAGATAGAGAAAGAGATTCATAAATGATTTAGGCAATAGACACCAGCCTCCCCCCAAAATATAGCTGATCTTCATTTTAAAAATTAATATATCTGAGAGAGTGTATTACTCATTCTTCTTTAGCTTAGACCAACATTTATTAACTATGTTTAGTGCTCTGTGGAAGATAAATAGTTGTTCGGCAGAGAAGAATTTTATGGTCAACTGTTCGAGAAACATTTGACTATTTAAAAAAACCCAATAAGCACATTTTTATTGGTAGCATTTTTCAGAGTTTCTAGCATTTGTGGATTGTTGGTCTATGAAAGGGGAACACAGTAGCTGTCATGTCTTATTTAACAAATGATACCATCTTACAGAATACTGGTGTCTTATTGAAAAGATGTAGAAGAAATGACAGTGGATGCTTAGAATGTGAAGATTTAGTATTTATTGCTTTTATTATAGATTCATAAAAATGAATGATCTGAAAAGATTTTAAAAAGCTGGGATATTTTTGTTTTGATTTTTTAAATAAATAATTTCAATACAACAGATATTTTATAACTACAGTTCAAAACACACATCAATTACTTAGATGAAACAAACATAAATAAACTTACAAGACTTGTAAGTGCACACTAAATATCAAGCTATGCTTCCAGATTTCCTGAGGGTTAAGTATTGATTTCCCTGTGCCATTAAAGGGTTCCTTAAAAAAAACAGCTTCAAAAAGCATTGTCTTCTGAGAAGCCATGGTTTATGTCAATGTGTTGAGCTTAAGAAAATGGGAAAATGCTATGAGGAATATATTGCATTAGAATTTGTTAATCGGCTTGGGGAGAGTCAAATAGTAAATCTCACCTGTGCATTGGCAAGTCATCAGTATCATCCATTTGCTCCATTCAGTTCTGCTCTTTCCCCTTCACTCCACTTTCTGCTGCTGCTGACTGATCTATAAGGACAACATGAACAAGCTTCAAACAACACATTTTTATCATCTTGCAGTTTTGAAGTTCAAAATGGGCCTCACTGGGCTAAAATCAAGGTGTCAATGGGATTGTTTTCTTTTCTAGAAGATCCAGAAGGAAACGTATGTATTTTTTTGTCCTCTTCAGTTTCCAGAAGCCGCCCACATTGCTTGGTTTGTGCGCCTCTTCCTCTAGTTTCAAAGCCAGCAACAATAATTTCAGTTATCATGTCACATCACTTTGACCGCTTCTGCCTCCCTCTTCATTTGAGGATCCTTGTAATTACATTATTCCTACCTACCTACCGTGATCCAGGATAATCTCTTATTTAGCAATGACCTGGTTAGCAAACTTAGTTCCACCTGCAATTTTCCCCTTTGCCATATAAGGTAACATGTTCACAGATTCCTGGGGCCAGGATATAGATATATTTTGTAGTGGCATTAGTCAGCTTTCCACAATGTGCTCATAAAATTATTTTTTAAAATAAACTTTTATAGTAACTGCATTGCAGGAATAAAATGTACTAAGAATTTATTTTTTTAATTTTAGAATAGTTAACTGCTATTTCTCAGTTTCTGTTACTTTTATTATGAGAAATCACTCTACATTTTAATCTAGAAATTATGACACTTACATAATGGATTATATTTTGATATATGACATGGAAGAGGAATATAATTGAATTTAATTTGATCCAAACAATTTTCCTAGAACCATTTATTCTATAATTCATTCTTTCTCTCATTAATTTGCAATAATTCTTTAATCTTCTCACTCAAATTCTTAAGTACACAAAAGAATTTTCTAGGTTATATGTTCTGTTGCTAATGAAAACAGGTCCCTATGGTATAATATACAAAAATCAACACCAAATGAACATTTACACATAAGTTTGGAAATGGTTAAATCCATAGAAGAAAGCATAAACAGTAAGCTCCCTGATATTGGAGTAGACAACAACTTTTTGTGTTTGACACCAAAAGGAAAGTCAAAAGAGAGAGAGAGAGAGAGAGAGAGAGAGAGAGAGAGAGAGAGAGAGAAACTACATCAAACTTCAAGTTTCTGTGTCACAAAGGAAACAATCAACATAATCTCCCTATGGAAAGGGAGAAATATTTGCAACCATGTATCTAATTAGAATTTAATGTCCAAAATGTAGAAGAAACTCATACAATTCAGTAGCAAATAAATAAATAACCCTTTAACAATGGGCAAGGAGCCCTGGCTGGTGTGGTTCAGTGGATTGAATGCCTGCCTGTGAACCAAATGTCGCCAGTTTGATTCCCACTCAGGGCACATGCCTGGGCTGTGGGCCAGGTCCCCAGTTTGGGGTGAAAAAGAGGCAACCACACATTGATGTTTCTCTCCCTCTCTTTCTCCCTCCCTTCCTCTCTCTCTATAAATAAGTAAATATTTTTAAAAATTAAAATGAGCAAGGGAAATTAATTTTTTTCAAAGAAGACATACAAATGCCTTACAGGTATATGAAAGGGCACTCAACATCACTAATCCTCAGGAAACTGCAAATCAAAACCATAGTGAAATATCACCTCACACCTGTTAGGACAGCTATTATCAAAAAGTCAAAAGATAACAAATATTAATGAATAAGCAGAGAAACGAGAACCCTTGTACTCTACTGGTAAAAATGAAATTGGTACCATCATAAGTTAAAACAGTATACAGGTTCCAAAAAATTAAAAATAGAACTACCATATGATCCAGTAATCTCACTTCTGGATATATATACCCATGGGAAATAAAATCAATTACCTCAAAACTTTTAAAAAATCCTTAATTTTTCAGGGTGTCTTTTCAGATCTATCGATTTCCAATAATTGAGTAAAAATAATATCACTAATTTTTCTTGAATCTATAAAATAATAAAAATCATAAATATTAAATCTTCACATTCTAAGCACCCACTGTCATTTCTTCTACCACTTTTCAGTAAGCCACCAGTATTCCTTAAAATTGTATCATTTTTAAATAAGACATGATAGATACTATATTCCCTTTTTAGGGACCTACTACAATCCACATTCAAATATTAGAATTGTGTATTTCAGCCCTGGCTGGTGGCTCAGTGGATAGTTGCTGGCCTGCGAACCCCAAGGTTGCTGGTTTCTATTCCCAGTCAGGGCACATACCCAGGTTTCAAGCCAGGTCTCCAGCCAGGCTCATAGCTGGAGGCAGGTGAAAAGCAACCATACATTGATGTTTCTCTCCCTTTCTTCTTCCCTCCCCGCCCTTTTCTCTAAAAATAATGAATAAAAAAATATTTTTAAAAATTTATTTATTATTTTTAGAGAGAGGGGAAAGGAGATAGGCAAAGAAGGAGAGAGACATCAATGTATGGTTGCCTTTCACCTGCCTCTAGCTACAGACCTGGTTGGAGACCTGGCTTGCAACCTGGTTATGTGCCCTGGCTGGGAATTGAACCAGCAACCTTTGGGTTCGCAGGCTGGTGCCTTATCCACTATGCCACCAACCAGGGCCCAAAACATCTTAAAAAAAAAAAATTGTGTATTTCATCTCTCAACCAATGAAGAACATTGATGTAGTGCTCCTTACTAATTGTTTGGCCTGGAGGGACAGACTGGTGATGGACAACACCTTCTAATAAAAAAAACACAGTTAACATGGTCTCGATCTTGCTGAGACTTTGCTGCACCTTCTTTGGGTGTGGGGAACCAGTTGACTTTCATTGGCACCACTGGGCTTTCATTTCCTGATCATAGCCATGGACCCATCATTCGTCCTCAGTTATGACCTTCTTGAGGAAACTCTGGTTCATTGGTAGCAGTTTGAATCAAGTCATTACCAACTAGAGCACAGGGTTCCATATGCTTTGATAGCAGAAGCTGTGGAACAATATTTGCCATATATTTCATGCCAAGTACCTGTGTCAAAATCTCAGACACAGTGGTTTTTGGAATCCCAGATGAGCTTCTAGTTCTCACACTACCAGTCGCCAATCTTTGTTGATAGCAGTGCGTACATATTCAACATTCTCAGGTGTTCTGCTTGTTACAGACCTTCCAAAATGTGAATCACTTTCCACAGATTCTCAACCATCTTTGAAGTGTTTGTGCCACATTTTAATTTATGCTGCACTCGTTGCATCATCCCCAAAAGACTTCTGAATCATCTGAATAGTTTCCATGGAAGAATGTTCAAGCTTAATGCAAAATTTGATGCAGATTTCATTGTCCTGTTCACTCAGTCATTTAAAATGCAACAGCCACACAGTACACATGCTCCCTCAAAGGCATCTACTGCTCCCATTGACCAGTACAGGAGAGCCATCATTGTTCACGCATGTGCATTCCAATCCACTCTCCTTGACTGCCAGGTTACATCAATGTTATATAAATGATTCTTGTTATATTGAAAATGGCTGAAATATATGTACACACACACACACACACACATATATATATATATATAAAATATCTATCCCAAAAGGATCAAGCCAATGTCACTATAATGAAAACATGTGGCACCAATACTCTAGGGACAGTCCTTGTGTGTGTGTGTATGTGTGTGTGTATTAAAATATTATTCAGCCTAAAAAAGAAGGAAATCTTGCTATTTGCAACAAAACTGATGAACTTGGAAGATATTATGCTAAGTGAAATAAGCTAGATAAAAATATAACACAAGGCCCTGGCCGGTGGCACAAAGGATAAGGTGCCAGCCTGGAAACCCAAAGGTCTCTGGTTCGATTCCCCAGCCAGGGCACATAACCAGATTGCAAGCCAGGTCTCCAGCCAGGTCCGTAGCTGGAGGCAGGTGAAAGGCAACCATACATTGATGTCTCTCTCTCTCCCTCTGCCTCTCTCTCTTCCCTTCTTTTTGAAAATAATTTTTAAAAATCTTTATTAAAAAAAAAAAAACAAAACACAAGTACATGATCCCCCTTATATAAGGTCTGTCCTGAAAGTATTGAGCCAATGTCAATATAATTAAAATAGTTTGCATGGCGCACTTTCGGGACAGGCCTTGCTTGTGCAATCTAAAAAGTCAAACTCATAGTAACAGAGAGTAGAAGAATGGTTATAAAGGGTTTAGGATGGGGAGAATGTTGTACAAACTTTCAGTTAATAAGATTAACAGATTCTGGAGACCTAATGTACAAAATGATGACTATAGATAATAATAAGGTATTGAACATTTGAAATTTTACCCCCCAAAATGGTAATTATGTGAGGCGATGGATATGTTAATTAGTTTGATTATGGTAATCATTGCACAATGTATACATGTATTCAAACATCAGATCGTATGTCTTAAGTATATACCATTTTTGTTTGCCAATCATTCCTCAATAAAGCCAGAAAAAATAAGCTTGGAGGTTAGTAATTCCATTTCTATGTAGTAATTACTAATGTCATTTTACCATGCAACAATTAAGTATGAGCTTTGATAGAGAAAAAGTAAGCCAGCCCCTACAACTCTTCTCTAAATGTCTAAGTGCTATCAAACAATGTTTGCATCTTTGGACAATGAGGGACATGAAGAGATGTTTAACATTAACCATTTTAAAAGTGGCATGGAACTTTATTATTTTTTCTTGGTGTTTTTAATTGTCTAAGTCTTCTAATATTGAAAATAACTATGGATGTATCGCAGATGCATCTTCCAGACTTTGGTGAGTTTCAACAATGATACCATATCAGTTTCATAGTAATTAAATAAAAGGCAACAGCCACACAGTACACATGCTGTTTGGGATGGTTTTGCAGATTGCAGTCAGATCAGGAGGTGGATTTGTGAACCACCACAAACGGCATTAGCTGAGTAGGATAAAGAGCTGGTTGGTGACTATCAAAATGAAAGTGGGTCACCCAGTAACCTGAAAAAATGTATTTGTGAAGCATTACAAAAGCTTTGGGTTGCAGAAATACTAAATGAACACCCTAGCAAGGACTCAGTCACTGCTCCCCAGGAGTGAGAAAGCGACATGCTGACTGCAGATACACACTGAAGAAGAGCCATCATTACAGAGAAAAAACTAAATTCACTGGTTTTTTCAGTGAAAAAAAGTCAGTGGTAAATTCCTGTTCATTTCAGTCAAGTTCCCCTTGGGGACTATGTTCTCTTTCATAAAGGTGTCCAGCACAACTGAAGAAATTGAAGCCAAAGGGTGGATATTTATGTTCTGAATACTGTTTTGAATGAATTACAGAATGAAATTCTAGAAATTAGGAGCGTCTTCTGTCACTGGGCTACAAGGCATGTGTTGTGATTCATTTAATATCTAAGGTATGGGACTTCATACTCTTCATGGAGGTTTCATTTACCTTAATAATTCTTAGTGCTGCCTGCAGAGATTCTTTCTAAAATGCAAATTTGACTTTTTCATTCTGCTGCTTAAAACCCTTTAATGTCTCCCCATGGCTTTCAAGTGGAAATAGAAATTCCATAATATAAAAGTCCCATTATGGACTGATCAGTCCATAATCTTTAATCATTCTCCATCTTGCAGTAGCCAATGCTCCAAAATGACACATCTACTTGCAGAAACACCTTGGTGCACTCAGCATGCTTCACCCAGCCAACTCCTCTTCCAAGTCATCCTTCAATACTCAGCTCACTATCACCACCCTCCCACAGACCCAGTCTGCATTGGGTGCTCTCTATATTCCTCCCAAAGAATTGCTCATAGTCTAAAATATTTATCTCTCTGTTGGTCTGCCTTCCCAATTCCTGGAGGGCAGTGATTGCTGCTCTTAGTTCTTGTCTTAGTCCTTTCAGGCTGCTATAACAAAAATACCCTAACTGTGTGGCATAAACAACAAACATTTATTGCTCACATTCCTGGAACCTGGAAAGTCCAAGAACAAGTTGCTGACAGATTAAGTGTCCGGTGAAGGTGTTTTCCCCCACCCCCAGTTCATAGATAGTCATATCCTGAACATTGCTTTACATGGCAGAAGAGGCCAGAGAGATCTCTGAGCCTCTTTTTATAAAGACACTAATCCCCTTCATGTGAGAGGATTCCTCATGCCTTAATCACCTCCCACATTGGGGGTTTGGATTAAACATATGAATTTTGTAGGAAACAAAATGTAGGAGTTCTATACCTCTAAATAGTGTTATGTACATAGTGGTCCATTAAGTATTTCCTGAATAAATACGCCAATTACTTGTCATAAAATTCTTGGAGGGAAAGGTGAAGGGGTTGACCTATGTTGGTAAGCAATTTTCTCAAGGACATCTATCATATTGACTTTTTAAAATTATTAAAGATAGATTTTTTTGACTGCAAAATCACAGGTGTGCATACAGTAAATTTTGGACTATTGTCACTATAATCGGTGTATAAATAAACACTGTCACTCCTGCTTGTTATCTGAAAATAGGTGACCTTCATTATTTCCATCTGTTGTGCCTACAAATTTACAGAATATATAAATCTTTGTGAGTTTAAATATACCAGTCTAACTTCAACATGCTATGGAAAAGATTTTGTTTTCTTCCTTTGCTTCTGGGATAATTTCTCCCTTGTAGTTTTATATACAAACTCAAGGGAAACAGCATACACTTGCCCTATGGAAATAGAAGGTATAATCCTGCCTTAGATTAAATGAGCTAAAGCTGAGAAATTGCATTTTTCATGCCTTCCTGCAGCTACCAGCTTCTGCTCATTTTGAAGCTGGTGCAAGTCTTGTTTCTTTAATGTGGGAAGAGATAGACTAGTAGGACCAAAGTCTTTAAGTCATCTGGTGACTTTTCACTTTAATGTCTAAATCATGCAGACTTGAAAGAGTGGACAGAAAATCAGAATGAAATGATGGCAACAGTTCTATGGAGGCAAAAGTCATCTACACTGCACATTGAATAAAAGGATGGCACAGGTGTACCATGCATCATTCTGAAAATTTCTCAGCATGTTCAGTGGTCAGGATTTTTCATCCAACTTGGAGGTGAGTCATTGCATGCTTTTCTTGGCCCTTTATTCCAACCACAGCATCAAGGTATGAGCAGATGAGACATTGTGGCTGCTGCTCACCATGTGCTTTGAAAGAAAGCTCTGACTCAAAGAGGACACTGGTATGACACAGGACAGTCTGCGCTCTTCTCCTACTGAATGGAGAACAGCGTCACCAGATGGCATCAGGCCAGAGGTCCAAGGAGTGTATTTAAATAGAAGAGGGAGAGACAAGGCACTTGGTCTAACCTTCATTGTTTCACGTGTTTACCGGTTGCGTCTCCTCTGATCTACCTCTAACAAAGTAGATGCAAAGATCAAAAGCTAAATTAGACCGATACGGTCTCGACACTTAAGAAGCTTAGAGTTTAAAATTTTTGTTTAAAAGCTGACATGTTTTCTGTTGTAAAAAAAATGACACCCTGAGGTTTCTTTTAAGCTTTAAGCTTTAAAATTGTGTCACTATCATTATTTACCTATTAATCAACTATTTAGGGAGGCAAATATATTAAAATATCTTCCAGATAGGCCATTATGTTAAATGTAAAGCAATGCAAATATAAAAAATGTTTTTAAAAAAGAGAAAAATAGAGATAAATTATGAATTTCTACATTTAGAAGGCATGAAAAACTCCTCAGTCCACACCTTACCCAACGCATAGCACAGTCTAGCTTGGCTGACCGTAGCAATGCCCTAGTGACAAGGGCCAATCTCTGCACAGCACTCAGGTCTACTTTTTCTTCTGCAGTCAATTCTGGGATGCACTTTTCTTTCTGTGCCTCAGATGGCTTATTCACTCTATTTTTTAAAAGACAGCTTTATTAACAGTTGTAACTGAGACACAAAGAATAGCATTTTCGATGTGTACAATGACATGAGTTGGGGCGTATGCACATATGCCTGATATCCTCACCACAATCAAGGCAATAGACGTCCCCAACAATTCCCAAAGCCTCCCCGTGTTTCACTGGGGTATTTTTGTTTGTCCGTTTTGTGGTAAGGACATTTAACCTAAGATCTATGCTTTTAACAAATTTTGATGTGCACATTACCATTCCGTTAACCACAAGCACTATGTCATAAAGCAAGTATCCAGAGCTTACTCATCTAAAATAAGTGAAACCTTATACTCATTAAACAACAGCTTCTCGTTTTCCTCACCTGGCTATCACTATTGCATTCTATGCTTGCATGAGTTTGACAATTGTAGATACCTCATATAAAGGAAATTATACAGTATTTGCCCTTCTGTGACTCACTTATTTCACTTAAGCAAGGTGAGCTTTATGTATTAATAGTATTGGCTTAATTTTGTATTTCATAGGAATTCATATTATTTCCTTTTCTGTGCTGAAGTTGTATGGCTGACTAAGAGAATAAGAGCAGGGATATATTTGCCAGTGTGAATGGACAATCAGCCTTCTCCATCCACTGCTCACCATTCCTTTGCAAGATCAGCCAGGTGATGTACAAGATGGCTGTGAAAGGTCTCCAGGGGTGGAGTATATCTAAATGTCATCTGTTGGATGGCTGCATGATCTATATAATCTGAGACTCAGAGTAGCTTTCCTGTATCTGGCACGTAATGAGGAGGGGAAGGCAAACTCAAAACACCTGCTCTGCTGGAGCTAATGTAGGGTATAAAATATAGGTGTATTTTATGAGCGATACTCTTAATTTTATGACAAGTCTAGACTGTTTATAAAATGAAAATCTTATACAAGAGTTAGTAACAACTTCACACCCCAGGCCGATGCCTGGGCAGATGGTATGGGAGTGCTCTGCAAGATCATGAAAGCAGAACCAGGTGGCCGTGTGCTTCGCTGGTGAGTCACCTGTCAAGTGGTTGTGTCAGAGATTGTCTGAATCTGTGTCCCCCTGATGGGTCTTCAGTGAAAGAACTTTCTCTGATGTAATAAATATGTGCTTTCCCCTTAAAATTATAACAAATTTTTAAAATAAAATCAATGAAGGAAATCACTGATGAAAATGTTGACTCATTTACATGTGTAATCAGATTCCATTATAGCTCAACTTAAAATGCAAATGAACTAAAAATATTTACAAACATGTCATATATAGGATTAGTATATTTGATAGAAGACTTATTGTAAATCAGTAAATCAATATGAATGATAAAATGTCAAATGAAAAATAGACAAAGAACCTGAACTTGAACAAATAGATTACAAAGTAAGAGATACAATTTTATAATACATATGTGAAAACAATTATAATACACAACTTCAAATAAGGTATCATTTTTTCTCTATCAAACTTACAATAAAAAGATTTTAAGTTATAATACTTGGTGCTCAAAGACATTACTGCCTGGAGTACTTGCTAAAAATGCAAATTATAGGGACCCATCACAGACCCACCAAAATAGAATCCCACTGAATGAACCCAGGAAACAAGTTAGGGAAATTCTAATTCAATTGGCTTGTAGTCAGACCTGGCAATCAGTCATTTCCCATCCCCACCCTAGGTGAAATTAGAGCAAACTTGAAAAGATTACACTCTGAAGTAGTTTTCAACCATAACTTGTCTATTGAATTACCTAGGAAATTTTTTAAAATAAAGATACTTGGGTCCTACCCTTAGAAATTCTGAGTTAATCCTCCTGGGTTATCACTTTTGATAATTATCATCTTAACAGCTTACTAGGTGATTCTAAAATAGCCAAAGTTGAAAACACCTACTCCAGAGAGTGTGATTTGTATGCTTTTCAAATGGAAGTGAAAATTGATGCAACCCTTTTTAAAAACAACTTGGCTATGTTGCTTTTTTAAAAAAATCTTTTCCTAAAAATTGCAATTTCCTAAATCTATCTTATGTAATTCAAATATACAAAACATTTATGAACAAAAATGTTCTTTGTGTGTACTAGAGTCAATAGCAATATTCAAGAGCAGCAACATGACTGGCCATCTATAGGTCAATTGTTTAATAAACAATGGTATTTTCACATAATAAAGTGCTATATTCTCATTAAAAGTATGCACATAATACAAGTTTAATGCTGTGAGAAAGTACAGTGTTAAGGGGTGAAACTAAGGTATAAATTGTATTTACTGTATGGTCAAGCTTAAGTTAAAATAAGCATAGCCAAAGAAAAAAAGAAAATATTCTAAGCTACTAATGGTGGTTATCTTTGAATTCTGGGGAGATAAATGACTTTTAGCATTTATTTGCTAATTTCTTGAATTTAAAAATGTATATATTATATATATATAAATTTATGTTAGGCAGATTTAACTATTCAGGATTTTATTGTGGTAAAGTATATAAAACATAAAATTTACTAATTAACAATTTTGAAGTATATAATTCAGTGGCAATAAGTACATTCACTGTTATGCAACCATCACCAGCATCCATCTCTAGAACTTTTTCTTCTTCCCCATTACCTCCTCTTCCCCTTTTCAGCAAACAGTTATCCAACTTCTGTCTCAATGAGTTTGACTATTTTAGGTATCTAACATAAATAGAATTGTACAATATGTATCTTTTTGTATCTGTCTTATTTCACTTAGCATAATGCCTTAACAGTTCATCCATGATGGGTATGTATTTGAATTACGTTGCTTTTTAAGGCTACATAAATAGTCCACTGTATACAAACATATACCACAATTCGTTCATCCCTTTATCCACTGATGGACATTTGGGTTGTTTCCACCCTTTTTTTTTTTTAACACTGCTATAAACAAAACATGTTCAAATGTTTCCTTTCAATTTTTGAGGGTATATACCTCAAAACAGAATTGTTGAATCATAGGGCAATTGTATGTTTAATTTTTCTAGGAACAGCCATACTGTTTTCCACATAGGCTGCACCATTTTGTAACAACTCAACGGTTCTAATTTGTCCACACATTTAGAATTTTTTACCTACAGAGATCAATCACTTCATATGGAAATCTTTATAAATGTAATCACTCACTTTCCAACTTTTAAAAAGGGAAACATTAAAGAAAATGTGACCTCTATTTCTTTCAATAATTTGTGTAAATTGATGCCCCCTCAAGAGCTACTGAAAGATATTTTCATTTGAGATCTTGCTATGTGCTCAATACTATTCTGTTATTTTCAGAGAGTAAATCAGTCCCTTCAAAACCCTGTGAAACATTCCCATTTCACAGATAAGTAAATAAGATGCATGGAGATAAAGGAAATTTTCCAAGATTATGCAGCTAGTAAGTGAAGGCAGCAGGATTCAAAGTCCATGCCTTTGCACATTTTGCTGGACTCCTAACCATCTAAGAATATTTGTCTTTGTAATAAATAGCTCCAAACTAATGCTGTCCATTTTTAGAAAAATTATGTGCTCTTTAATGTTTTAGTCCTTGTAGTGGTAAAAGAACCTACCTCTTGCCACTTTCTATTCTCCAACATACATGTTGATAGTGCTAACTTGTCACCAAGAAAAAGACACAGAAAATACATAAAACTATGTGAAAAGTAAAAATACATAGGTTTGAGAAAGAATTTGAGGAGTCCAAGGGTTAAAATATATAAATTTATAAATTTGAAATTCATAGTATTTATTTTGATAGTTCAATAATCTATTTTGCTTTGTTCTGTAAATGTGAGTGTGTGTATGTGTGTGTGTGTGTGTTTCAGGTGCTTATGAGTGAATGAGTACTTACTCTTACTCCTACTTACACTGTGTAATATAATATGATTTAAAAAATATTTTCAAAGTATTTACTCCAACATAATAAATATCTTTTCTATATACTCTTTTAAAAAAATCTATTTAATATTTTCTTAATGCATGCAAAGGGAGGATCAAGAAAAAGGCTTTGATATTGGAGGTCTCTGATCCTACATTAAGATCGTTTAACTATAAGCCCAATGACTACTGATTACAGATGTCCATCTGTACCAACCTGGAATGTCCTTGTAGAATTTATTATATGTCATATATATTTTTAGGAAAGAAGGTATGAGTGTTTCTTTCTTTGTATAACCATAGACATTGTGAAGTGCTGAGCATTTAACTTTCTGAAATTCAAACCTTATTTCCAATGAACTAGGAGAGGTCACTAGTTAAATAAATTTAACAGTGAGTCTTTTTACATGTAAAACCTTTCATTTTAAAGTGAATTATCAGCATGTCACCCCATTTCACATCACCATCTATTTTTCTATAAATTAATTTTTTCTATATCAAGATTTCTTAAGGAATTCTTTTCAACCTAAGATTTTCCTAGAAACAAGTGAATACAGCTATGAAGTTGAAAGAAAAATGTTCATTCAAAATACAAAATGGAAAGATGAATAAAAGTTTCTTCAAAGAAGCTCTAGCAGCCCAGATCCCCTTAGGTGTTATAATAAGTGAGGAGTGCTAAGTGAAATTTTGTGCTATTAGGTTTAATTTCCATCTAAATACTCCAAGCAATTTTATTCAGCAAAAGGGGGGAGGGGGATAAAAGAAACAAAACCACATTCCCAAAGATTTTAATGAACTGATGGAAATAGGAAAAACTTCATCACAAATGTAGCTTCAGCTTTGTCCTTTACAACATAATTGTCTTGTAAACTTTGTACAGTGAGGATGCATATCACAGGTTTTCAACAGTTACAGATGCTAGGGTTGACTACTTGGGAGGACTCACTGGAGACCCTTCTATATTTTGAGATGCCTGGATCACTGGGTTCCACATTTCTAACCCTTTTTCACATTCCTTTGTCTTCCATTTTGGGTATGTGCTACATCTTTCTGGTGATTTGTATGTTTGCTTATTTGTGTAGGAGTCACAGTTTAATTAGTTACTTTTTCTTAACTTTTTAATTAACTATAATATATAAATAGTAAAGAGGACTCTTCTTAAAGAGAACTTTTCACTGATTATATAAATTTGTATAATTTTACAATGTACAGTTGTATAATGAGTTGTCTGCAGATTACATAAATTTGTGTAACTGCAGCCCATACCAAGATATGGAACATTACCACCACCCCAGACAACTTTTGTCCCTTTCCATTCAATACCCTTGTACCTCAATAGCAAGTCTTCCGTCTTGTATCATTAGATTAGTTTTGCCTGCTTTAAAATGACATGTAAATGAAATCCTGCGGTATGTTCATTATATTACTTCAAAACATTTTCCATAAATTGGCATAATTGAGTTCAAGTGTAATTCTAGATATGAATTTGTTCACAAATGCAAATTTTATCTATTTCTATTTTCTCTTACAACCCATTCTGAGATTTAAAATGCAAATATCCCCTATCTTTCCCCTACATACCTAAAACAAAACAAAAAAAAAAACCCTTTCAGCACTAATGCCCACTATAACTTTTCCTCAATACTGCCAATTTAAATAGTAGGAATGAGTCAGTGGTTTGAACTAAGTAATATCTGGAAAACTATTGACCTTTCTTCAACTATTATATTTAGGATTTTTTTATATCTCAAGTCTACCATGCTGGCCCTTACAAATGTACTATAATTCAATGTGTTTTTATTTTATTAAAAAAGGAGCTATTCTCTCTCTATTTATCAACACCCAACTTCTACTAAAAGTAAACTCCTCCTGTGCAAGTTAGTATCCCTGGGAGTTGACCTCAATTGCCCACTTTTTGCTTTTCTAAACTTGTACTATTTGCTTCTGCCAGTCATTGTAATATTGCTTTATATTGTCTTAAAAGTTTCTGTAATTTTTCATATGTATATTACTTTTATTACTCATAAGTATCACCCATATTAACTAAGATAGACTTATTGTGTCGTGAGATTTAAGTTTTATTAATTAATAATAAATTTGTCCAAAGAAGAAATTATTAGGAGTGGAACACTCTTCAAGGCTACTATAATCATGGAAACTAGGGCAATAAACTAGGACAATTGTGGACAAGGTGCAGAAGCCTGAGTCTTGGGGTACTAAATATTCTCCCAACAGAAAAAAAAAAAAAATGTTATTTAGAAGTATCTAAATTTATTGAAGCTGATATATAATTAACATCCAAAAATTGGAAACTCTTAACTAAAGGACAGTTCATTCTATTTTAATGATTGCCACATAAGAGTACAAAACAGAACAAGACATTTAAGGAAACCTCTGAACATGTAATAAATAATGTTTGGGGAAACAAAAATTAGAGGGTTTAACAAGCATAGAATGGAATTGAGAACAGAGTTGAAAACATAACAGCTACTATGTATAGTAGAAATTTAGTAAATATATTCTACCAAAGGTTTCGACTAGGCTTCAGGATTCCCAGCTGTTAAAGATTTGAAAAAAGTGGGGGGAGGGGTTGGGAAGGAAGGAAAGGAGAGAAGGAAGAATGTAGAAAAATGATTTTTTTTTTATTATTATTTCAGAGTTTAAGAAATAATCTGACAGGCTTGTAACAGTTCACTGAAACTGATGGCAAAATTATAATGGGTTAAACCTTTAATCAGGCCTTTAAAACATCTGGAGTTTTGTTTTAAATGACTACAGTGAAATACATCAGATTATGGGAAATGGGGAAGGTTCCCAGCAGCTGGCCTGTGTTCTAGGCGGTGAATGTGAAGGGCAATTCCCTTAAACGACTGATTTACATTAAGAGAAAAACAGTAGAAGCACATCAAAAAACTCATCTGCAATTAAGATGACAAGAGTGGCTGGCCACTCCCTGACTCCCCTCCCCTCCCTGGCCTGGGAGGTGACCCTGTTCCTGGCAGACAGCTCCACACAAAGGCCACCGAAGCACACCTTCCCGTAAATCTCGTTCCTTTGCCTTAAAGATCCCTATAAAGCCTGCTTTACTGTTTTTCGATAGCTTCCCTTCTCCCGCCCTTCCTTCCTTCTTCCTACCCTTTGTTCCTTCTTTCCCTCTTTCTCTCCCTCACTACTTTTCTTTCTTCCGAAATTCATTGCTTTCAAAAAAATACATATGTATATACTCCCAGGTCAATGCTGCTGTACCAGAAATCTTCTCAGGTCAGGCTGAGTCAGGCCCAGGCGGGCCGGCAGGCGCATTCGCCAGTACCATCTGGCACCTGCAATTTGTGGATTTATCGCCACTTTTCGCTCGTGCAGAGGTGACAGGGGCAGGGGGACAAAGAGCATGCAGAGCTGCTGTGACCTAGTTCTTCAGAAACTTTCAGCTGGCTGCAACCTCCCCCAGCGCGAAACTCTTTAAAGATCCATCGAGCCAGAAAAGTACAGTGATCCTGTCTAGCCTTTGGAATTGAACAAGAGAGGAAAAGCAAGACCAGGAGTTCACTCTTTCACCTCGCCACTGCCCAACCACAGCGGCGCAGCACGGTAGCGCGGCCGGAAGGGGCCGCTGTTCACTCAGACCAGCAGCCCCGCCGCCACCGGTCCGCACCTCCCACGTCCCTGCCGGCCGAGCGCCGCCAAATTCCAACAGCCCCCAGTCGAGAGAGGACCAGGGACGAGCACCGTCCGCCTAGAAGCAAACGGAGCAGACCAGCCGGGCTGCGGCTCCTGCTGGAAAGGCTCCTTGGAAACTCCCACAGCCCGGGGACTTAGGAAAGGACAGAGCTGGCAGCCCCCACGCACGAAAGTCCGCTAGTGAGTGCTCAGCTCGGCACCTGTTCCTCTCGCGCCACCGCCTTTCCATCCCTCGGACCCGCACCTCCCGGGGTTCCCACCCGCTCCCGCGATGAATCCAGCGCTGGGCAACCAGACGGATGTGGCCGGCCTGCTGTTGGCCAACAGCAGCGAGGCGCTGGAGCGCGCGGTGCGCTGCTGCACCCAGGCATCCGTGGTGACCGACGACGGCTTCGCCGAGGGCGGCCCGGACGAGCGCAGCCTGTACATCATGCGCGTGGTGCAGATCGCGGTCATGTGCGTGCTCTCGCTAACCGTGGTCTTTGGCATCTTCTTCCTCGGTTGCAACCTCCTCATTAAGTCTGAGGGCATGATCAACTTCCTGGTGAAAGACCGGAGACCGTCTAAGGAGGTGGAGGCGGTGGTGGTGGGCCCCTACTAGCCGGTCCTCCGGTGCCCGCGGCGGCCCCACACCTCCCCACTTCGCCAGCGTGGCCGCGCCCGCTCACTATCCGAGACTGGGCGAAGCAAACCTGTCGGAGTCGATTATTTCTCTCGACTTTTGCCTTTCGGGACGAAGCGACCTGTTTCTCGCTTGCTCTTTGAAAGTCCGCATGCTTGGCTGTAGGAGGAGAGCGCCCTGACTCTGGACTCCCCCACAAGTGGCAAGAAGAGAGCGATTAGGGCGCAAACTTTGGAAGCTGCTGCTAGTTTGGGATGAGGGGAAATCGACGGGGGAAGGTCCTTCTCCACCCGCAGGTGGGCCAAGCTCTGGGGGTAGGTAGAGAGGGTGGGCAGGGGAGAGTCCCAGCGTCCCTACATGCACGGGTGGCCTGTGAAGTGAGCCATGGCTATGGCACGTAACAAAACTAATGGGGACACAAACCCGTGTCCAGATTCGCGCCCATTCTCTCCAGCTTCTCCCAGCCCTGGTGGGAGAGGCGATAAATATCTTTGATTGATTACAACTTGTTGTTTGAACAGATTTTTGTGTTTGCTTGAATATAAATACTTGTTAAGTCCTTTTCTGCCCTAGTGACCTGTTTGCCTGCCAGGGATTTAAGAGTTTTGTCAATGTGGGAAAAGGGGTGGGGGCGGGGAAGCCTGAGAACGTGAACGGAGTGAGTTGTTTCTTTTCTTGTATTCACAACTGGGTCTTTTGCAGGGGCGGGGGTGGGGGTGGGGTGAAGAGGGGGGCTGGTGGCTGACACCCCAGCTGGCCCAGGCAGAGACCCTAATAGAACTCGTATGTAGCTCATGACTGCACGATTTACGTCACAAAAGTGCTCTTGATATTGGTGACACTGTTTTGACCCCTCCCCCCTTGTTTAACATTTCCTTAATAAATGCAACATTTAAGTGTTTTTGGTTTTGGCCTCCTGGTGGTCATTCTGCGCTCCCCCCGCAAGAGGTAATGGGTGTCGACAAGGAGTCCCGTTGCCGACTGGAGAAATTAGCTTGGAGAGCTGAGATTCCACTGGTGGGTCCTACGGAGGGACGAGGTGGGGATGAGACAGAAAGGCCTAGTGGCCATTGAGATATGGCCAAGCCTTAGGCACAGGAGCCATCTGGAAGCAGCATCCTTTGTTTTATCGTGCAGTTAATATTTCATATTTCATTTAGGCTCAGCTTTCCAGCCAGGCGAGACAACGGGAGGTCCCAGTGGGAACATTACACTTCCCTCCAGGTCTCCGGCGGGAACACAGGGTTATACCTCTAATTGAAGGAAGAGACGGCGTGGCCAGCCTTCAGGGAGGGCATCTTTCCCCTGACCGACGTCAGCAAGACTGGGTAGGGATGCTGCTAAAAAAAAAAAACACACCAGTAATAATCAATCAATCATTTAAATGAGAGGAGAAGTCGCTGCTAAAAAGTGACAACGATAATTCCCTCTGGGAAGCCATTGTTATGAAAATATGGGTTGCATTATGTTTTCTAGCAAAAGGGTGAGATTGGCCAGCCTGTTCTTGAATGAGAGTAATTGGGCCCAGGACAGACAAAGTTCAGAGGAGTTAACAGAAACTCTGAATCACAGAGATGAGGCTTACAACCTAAACTGAGAAGGTTGGGACAGAGTGGAGCTACAACAGATGGTCCTGGGTACAGTTAGGGCTAAGAAATTGAACAGTTGGAAAATAGAGAGAACTGAGAATGTGAAATTAACCCAAAGGACAAAACAGCTTCAAATTTGAACTTGGAAAGAGGTTTTGAGCAGTTTATTTTCATGCCTTGGTTAAGATCCTAAATATTTTCAAGACTATAAAGATCCCTCTGCTATGCTATAGCAATTAAAGACTTCATAGGAGTAGAAATGAGACTAAAAAATTAAGTAACAATGAAGTGTTTCATTTACTTGGGAAGAAGCACAACTGGTATGAGCAAAGCCAGTGACTGAAAGAGTTGGGATCTAAAGGTATGAGTATACTTCAACATGCTGCCCACTATTAAGTGTCTATTTCATTCCCAAAGTAAATCTTGCCAGGAATCATGACCAAAAATTTTTTTTTTTTTTTTAATTTTATTGTTGTTGTATTACACCCATCCCCTTTTTGCTCCCCTCTGTCCCCCCACCCACCCACCCATTCCCCCCAAAGTCAATCCCACCTGTTGTCCATGTCCATGGTTCCTTTATACTAGGTTCCAAAAATATTTTTTAATGCTAAACAGTATCACGCATGAGAAGGACTTTGATATTTGATCTATTGTTCAGCAAGTCAGGGTTTGCTTGTTTTTTGTTTGTTTGCTTATTTTGACATCTGAGGAGGGGAGCAGAGTCAACAGGTAGTGTAGGGTGATTCACGTGGAGGGCAGTTTACTTTTGCAAATGTTTAGGACAAAAAACAGAGACTGCTTGCATTGTAGACAGTGTCTGTGACACCCTGTTAACCTGCTGTCTCCATGTTTCAAAGGGAGAAACACAGCAAAATCAGTTGGCTCTGGGACAACCCAGACATTTAAATTAAACTCGGTTTTTGGGTTGTTTTGAGTGTGTGTGTGTGTGTGTGTGTGTGTGTGGCTGCAATACCTGCTTGAGGATCCCTTTTTTTCTACAAATTTATTAGCCCACCAATGAATCCAGTGCTGTGAGGAAATCATGGGATCAACAATCAATCAGCTACAGTTTGTGGGACTCTTGCTTTGGGCTCTGCTATGTGCAAGATTCATGCTTGTAGCAAGTCTCAGGCACAGAAAGATTTCACACCTACAGGTCAGTTATTATTTATTTGTAGAAAAGAGGTTTCCATGTAGTCAGAATCCTGAAAGATGAGAGAGGGTCTACCCAAGCTCCCTACTTCTCTGATGTACGACTATCTTCCTACTCAGTCACTAACATCTCCACCCTCATTCCTCTAAATACTTCTTCATACCTTTTTCCTTCCCCCTGTACCTCAAGAGCAAAAATCAGTTTCTTTTTATCTTAACAAACCAAATTAATCCTGAGAAATTATGACTGTCAGACCCACCAGAACCTGCAACATTTAGTCCTTAGAAAAGATACATGAACAGGGATCTGTAAAGCCATGATCTATGCATTACAGGAAAATGCACAGTCTGAAAATATCAAAGCTCTAGGGACTATTTCCTGCCAACAACTCTTCTCTACAGCCTTTAGATGCATTTGTTACTTAGAGAGATGCCAAGTGGTTCTGGTTTTTATAGATGAGGAGATGTGTACAAGAAGCTTTTTACACTCCCTGTTCCCTGTGGCCACACAGCAGCTACTTTGTTGGGCCCCACGCCACTCACTCCGTCTCACTCTGCCTTTGCATCTCCTTTTCCCTGATTCTAACAAATGCATTAAATGGAACTTTTAAATCCTGCTCAGAGTTTATAGAGCGTCAATCCTTCCCCAGACATGCTATAAAAAAGCGAGTTTTTAAAGTCACTCTGGGGTTCACATAAGAAAACAATGTTAGCTTTAAAAGACTAGGAATCCAGAAGAATAGATCAAAACAGACAGATTTTTTTATCATTCCACATTTAAGTCCACCATTTGGTCAGTAATTAGTGGGAAGCCTGACAAAGGGAGAGATGGCTTTCTGTAAAAGCTTGCTAGGTCTAACATGGCCCATGGGGAGGTATCTGCTACTTCCTGAAACCCGTCTGGAAAAATACCAGGAGCAGGGAGAGCTTTCCTTAAGACAGAGCTAGTGGATTAGTGGCAAGTCACTGAGGCCTCTGAGCCTAACTGGGTGGCCTCCACATAAGTAGCTCAGCTAATTGCTGATAAGTGGTATTTTTCTTAAGATTAGTGTTACGAATCTTCCCACTCCCTAGAAAGTATATCAAGAACTTGAGTGCTGCATACCTTGAAGACTGCTTGAGGGCAGTCAAGGCACAAAGCTCACAGTACTGTATTAAGTCTGAGATCACATTTGCTCCTGGTGGATGGTCCCTGTATCTGACACCTGATTTCCAAGCCACCTTGGCTTCCCATTGGATTCTGGGTCAGGCCTGTTACTGTGTCTGCCTGCACTAATTCTGAGGGGGAAAAGGCACACTGGACCATAATGTAAGAACATTTGGTTCTAGTTTGGTTCTAGTCTCTAAGTACCTGAGTGGCCTCATCCATAAAATGAGGAAGATGGGTTCTAAAACATTCCAATTCTAAGATTCTACCAGATTAATTTGTTTAACACTCCCTTGTCTCTTAAGATGATTTTTAGACCTCTTCAATAGGTAAGTTAAACATATATTTTATTATTCCAACCTTGGTCCTTCTTGTAAAAAATCCCCACCCCTAAAAGTCAAATAAATGCTGCTCAACTCAGGATATTTTTTATAAAGGATAGTTATTTATAAGAATCAAAGCAAAATTTCAGACACCTAGCCAGGGGTAGGTAAACAGTAGTTTCTAAGCTGATAGATCACACATCATCTAAAGGGTTCCTTAAATATCTCAGATCTCTGTTCTCACTGGATGAAGCGATGAAAGCAAAATCCAGTGAACCTGTGAGCAAGTAATCAGCAAGTGATTACCATAGGTGTACGCGCATTCAGACTAATATACACTGTTGTTTATAGAAACTTCTTGTGTACTTGAAGACTAAGTAACAGCCAATTTTTCTTCCCTAAAGCATTTTTTCCCTTTGAGCTTCTGCAACGGTGCACAGCAGCTGTTCCACATGCAGTTTAGAACCTCTCTTAGCCCTGGCTTATTGCAAGTGACACTGTGGGGAGTAGGGGTTGCAATGCCAGGAAAGGATTTCAGGGTTCAGTTTGTTCTCTAAGACTCAAACCCAATTTGAAAGCCTGTTGAAGCATCAAGTCTACAGCAATCCCCCAAACAGGAATCAATAAATCTTTTATCTACCTGCCAAATCCCATTTAGGTATGTGCACAGTAGCTAAAATGGGACATGTTCAAGTCAGCTCCACTAGTAGGGATTGCTTCCTAATGTCTGCATTTAAATGCTTAATGGTTAACTGCTTCCTTGGCCAATCTCACTCTGTCTTTTTTTCCAGAAGGTTTTGCATTGTTTTAAACACTTAACATTTTTGAAAGTCCAGGATTAGCATGAACTTAGATTTTTAAATTTTTGGAAAATGCTGTTTAGGGGAAAAAATAAACTAATATTATCAATAAGTCATAAGTCATTCGTCATGATACTAAAATAGTCTGAATGTATTACTTATATTTGAGACATCCAAACTATTTCAGAGCCACTTCTACAAGGACTATTGTAAGGATAGATGCATTTTAAAATACTCATTATTAAGCTTGCAAACAGTGACTTACTGTTAATCCAAATAACAATGTATACTAAATGACAATAAGGAAGGCCTATTTTCATTTACTTGAATATTGACGTATATTTCAAAGGGGTGATAGGTAAATAGTTTCCTTCTCTAAAAATATGTAACTGCTTGCTTGCTGATATTTCTGAGTGGGTAAATGCAGACCCAGAGTGATCAATACATGAAAAGTGAAGCCATCTGTGATAATGCTGCAACAGAACTCTGCCCAGCTCCCATTTAAAACTGGTTGCCATCAAATAATAATATTTCCTGAACTCAATTCAAACAGATACTGCTTGCCAAGCACCCATGTGTACAAGGTACATTACAACATATTACTGAAAAAATTGAGATAATTCCTATTCATTTGCACCATAAAACATAGGTTCAGATAAACACACATAATGAAGATGCATGATCTACTTGCATGAGTCAAATAAAAAAATGTTCCCGTTATTTTTATGGCATTACTAATTATATAAAAATACATACATAATTACACAATAGCCTACATATTTGCATGGCTTATCACAGGGAGAAATGTTAGTTTTTCTCTTGAATGTTTTTCTTACTTGCCTTTACCCTCACTATTGCTCTCATTAATTACTCCTTCCCTCACCCACATCTAAAGCTACACTACCCTGAAAGAGTCATTGATTTTTACCCGACTAAGACTCCAAATGTCTGAATGCTTTGGGAAATTAATTCCTCTGGGTTCCAAAGTGTCTCTTTTGCTTTATTTATTTTCCTATAAATTGAGCAGGATCATGTAGTTCATATTCTAAACAGTATTGATTAAGGCAGGTGCACATGCGCACGCTAACATCCTTTGTTTCCTGTGTTGTATATTGATGAAATATATTCCTTCAATGGTAGACGAAAACTAAGCACCACATATTCCCCACTTCATTTTACACTATTTATTTGTTTATAGAAAAACAATTATAGAAAATGTTGGAAGTAAATAGTTCCAAAGTGTGCAGTAAGATTTATATGGGGTGCCTGGAATCTTACATCTATTTCCTGAGATTCTTCATCTAGAAATTGAAAAGAAAAAGAAGTTAACATCCCAAGGGACGGAAAAGTCAAAGATTACATATGGTCCAGTCTCGAAAAATTTTTAAACACTAAGTTAAGAGAAATGAGAGGGAACCCTAAACATATGATCAATGAAAACTAAAAGAACTTAGTAAACTAAGTCTCTAAAAATGTACAGGCAGATTTTCAATGAACAAAACAGTGACTAGGAAATTTTACATTTAGAGAACTTAGTCACAGGATCAAAGACTACCAAGTAGAAAATCTAAGCAATGAGAGAGGGTGTGGAAGAGCGTGAATTCCTTCTCCATTGCTCTCTCCTCTGTGGAATCTTGGCTAATTGCAAGCATCCTGTTAGCTAGCTCAATTTTCTTCCTCTCAAAGGTCGAAAAGGCCTTGCCAGATCTTCTTGTCTTTATCATCAATAAAAATGTATTATTTAGTATCCATTATAAGCTTGACTCTGCACTAGGTACTAACTTAGATCTTGGGAGTTGAGTGCAAAGGATCATGGAATTTTAAAGGGTCTTCTATGATTCCATCCTTGTCTTCTGTGTATTTTATTTTCATATGTCTTGGAGATCCAGCTGTATGAGATACACACTTGTGACTTTTCCCCTTACAGGAGAAGTACTCTACTGTAATTAATGTGGGGACCTGAATTACTCAAACAACTTAATTTGAATTTTCAGGGAGCATACACAGGCTTGCTGTACATTATGTATTCAAGCTCAAGATGTGCATGTTATGAAAGGCCTGAAGAAAGTGCTCCAAATGAATGTCTTGAAACTACCTATATTTTTCTACAAATTCAGCTCAGTGGGACAGTATTTTATTTATTTCCCCCACTATGAATTGGCAATGCCTGAGTAATTAACAAAAGGGTCAAGTGTGAAATTCACGCTCCTACTTTCCATTGATGAGCTTTGTGAGAAAATGATATATACTTGTTTTAAGTAACATAAAAATCTTCTTAATTCATTAAATGTTCAAGCTGGCATGAGCTGTATTAGTTAAGACTTTTAGTTACATGCAATCAACATAAACCCAATTCAAACTAATTTTGAAAAAAAACTGAATTTACTTACTTGTGTGACTTCAAGTCCAAGGATATAGACACTCCAGCCATACAATGAGGAAAAAAAAAATTCCCAAGTGCAAACATACATTTTACCATCTTAACATTCTAGTAGGAAGAAGCTGTCATTCCCTGGGTGAACTCTGGCCTGGTTTGGGTCATGTGTTCACCCTAAGCTAATTTCAGTGACTGAGTTAGGTGTGGGAGGATGGACTGGATCAACATACCTCTGTGGTGAGGAGGGACAGAACAAGAAATAAAGTCAAATGACAAGTCCACAATTCCTGACATGAGAAAGACATTCTGTGTATTATCAGAAGAAGCAATAAGATGGCTGGATGGCCTACAACTGTCACCTAGTTCAATGAAACCAAAACCTGGAGAGGTTGAGTCTTTTACCCAAGGTCCCACACAGGCAGCCAGTGATGGAGCCAGCAATGCAAGCTGCATCTCCCAACTCTTAATTGAATATTCCTTCTACAATTATATATTTCACCAACGGTCTTTCAGCAACAGTTCACAAGCCTTTGTTTCTTTCAAGATTCTTCATGTCTGAGCTGATGTAGATCCATGTGCCCTGAACTATACCCTGGATTTCTGGGGCAGGTATGGCCACCCCCTGTACCTGATAATGTGAATTTCTATCAGTCATTGAAGAATTTTATCTGTAAACTCCTCTGCCCTCCCTAGACCTGGCTAGGCATAAAAATGCCTTTAAGGTGAGATGAAGTATTTGTTCATTTTGTAGAATGGAAGTACAGTATAATAACACATTTTATGTTAAAAGTCTTTAATATAAAACATTATTACACAACATCAAGAAGAGTCATTCATGACTCTCTATGAGATGGATAAGATATTTATCATTTCCCAAGTTGATCTGACAGTTTCACTTCAGTGGAGCCTTTCTCGTGATTCCTCTTCCATGAAAATACAGCTGCCGTGTAAGTACTTCGATATTTTATTATCTTTCTTTGAATCCTCCCTTATTTGGTGTCTAAACTGTCCCTCACCTAAACTGATTGATTTAGCTTTGTTTTCCACATTGAAACTAAACTGTCATCATTCATTTCTTTGGGTTTCCAGCAGCTTTGCCTGCTCCACACCTCTGACTTAGGGAAATCGCTTGCTAACCATGAAGAGTTGTTTGCAAGTATCTGCTCCCCCATGTGAGACTTTGTCCTGGTGGGCATCTTCATTCTTTCTCACAAGTAGGGAGAGGAGCAGATGGTGTGGTTGAGAGAGGAATCTGTCAACCCTAAAGCCTGGTGTTTCAGAGCTTGTTTCTCCTACAGCTCATCACACCAGGTAAGCTCATCTCATCTTCAGGCTTCCAACTGTGAAAGCTTGAATCTGAGGATCGGAAGCACAATGTTCTCAGTGGAGGGCCTCTGCCTTCACAGCACACATAATGGTTTCTGTGGCACATTTGCACCAATACAAGAGCTCTTCCTTTTCCTGGCAATGTGTCCTCTTTTTCTTGACATGATGGCCTTCCTATATTTTGATTACTTTTCTTTCAGGAAATAGTAACCTTAGAAAAACAAAACTGTCAATAGTAACAAGCAGCTGTGCTCTAGACCTATAGTTTACTTTGCAATTGTTCCTTGATTGACTGATTGCTTTATATCCATCCAACAGCTTCATTACCCAGTTTTCACTCAGTGATAGTCTTCGAAACAATTCACTTTGATTTATAATTTCCTGAGTTGGTGTTTGGTGTCTAGTCTTTTTTGTACCTTAATATTTGACCAGTGTGGCATAATTCATTACATAGTGATTTACAAAATTTTGTTTTCACAAAATAGTAAACCATGTACTAACCTGGTTTATTTGAAGAGAGAACTGTGTTCAGCCCTAATTAGATTTTGTTTTTAAAGATTAAATATCTAAGTTTTTAAAATTTTCTCAATGAATAATAACTTTTTTCTAATATTTAGAAGATTTATAAGGAGAAACTTTTAGGGATGTCAAAGCAGTTAACTCTGGTAAATATAACAGATGTAGCTTTTAAATGATAATATATTAAGAACCAAATACTGATATTACACATTTTTAAATTTAAAATAAAAAATGTATTCTTCCTTTTTAAAGAGAATTTACTGAAGGGTTGCTTTAGCTTTTGGATAAACATGTACCTCAAAATGAATGTAAATCCACATCTACCTTTGTATGAGAGTTCACACCTGAAATTAAATTTTACTGAATTTTTAGAATGTATTTTAACTCCCCCAACATTATACTTTCATTCTACAAACCAATAAAGACTCCACTGGCTATTGAGATAAAGAAAAGCTATTCAAAAGATGAACCTTTGCTTTTTGATGTTGAGTTTCATTTCATGCTTAATATGTGGTGTAGAGAAAGAAAGAAAATGTTAAAAATGTTCCATGGTTCAATGATTTTTGAGCTAAAAATATTTTCAACTTATGATCCTATGGATTCAAAAAGAATGCTAAGGCACTAGAAGAATGCTTTGGGAAAGGTTACATGACCACTAAGGGAATTATCATCTTAGAGTGTGGGGTTACCTGTCATGTAGCAGTCACTTAAGAAAGGCTGAGTGAACTTTTATATAGTCCTAAATTTCAAGGAAATTATAAATTAGACTTTAGGGCCATTCTATAAGCTCATCTGACTTTCCTTATCCAATATTTTCATTGAAGAAATGAAAAGTTGTTATTTTAAGAGAATTTTACTTCCACACTGATTCCAAAGCACTTAATCACAATGAATTATGGTCCTATTTTCTATATTCTCCTCTTACTATTGTCTTCTAGTTGGATTGCATTATTTTTTTTAAAGATTTTATTCATTATTTTCAGAGAAAAGGGCAGGGAGGGAGGAAGAAAGGGAGAGAAACATCAATGTGTGGTTGCCTTTCAACCTGCCTCTGGCTATGCACCTAGCTGGAGACCTGGCTTGCACCCTGGTTATGTGCCCTGACTGGGAATCTGCAGTGACTATCCACTGAGCCACCAGCCAGGGTGGGTTGCATTAACATGGTTGATTTCCAAAATATGTTCATGGAAACTTGGTAGGCATCAAATAAAGTCTTGTTGATTATTGTCATCATCATCCATTCATCTGAGTGATTTATAATAACTTCTAGAATCAATCATACTTGGTACTTTGTATACCTTACCTCAAAATCTTTACAGCTCAAGAAGTTACTATCCCCACCCCCACCCTCGGCCATACAAGAGGAAATGAAGGGACTGAGAGATCAGCAACTTTTCCAAGGTCACATAGCTAAAATGTTCTTGTGCTAAGATATGAACCCAGATCTGAGAATATCATAATTGAGACAGTTTCTATTATATCATCCTACTAATTCATCTGGTGATGAATTGATAGTAAGGAAAATTTCAACTTACCCACACACAGTGTTTTGTCATTAACAATTTGGATCTACCCCCACAGCTTTGAGCAATGATTTCACATAGAGGAAATGCAAAGCAATTTATCATTTTGGTAGATTTACAGTCTGCTGGTAGCAGATGGCCTTAGAAGGTGGGAATGTGAATTCTAGGAGGCAATTCAAAATGAGCCTCAACTTGCCCAAATATATGAGTATAGTCCCCTTACTTGGAAATATAGAGAGATTTACATTTTTTGTCTTTAAAGTTTGTAATTGTAAAGAGCTCTTAGTGTTAACCAATATCATGGTACTTCAACAAGTTTTTATTAAAACTCTGTAGAATGTAGTTTTAACAAAAATATTTTATACTAAAATGATATGGCTTATTTGCATGATATCAACAAATGTACTTTAAAGTTAAAAGACATTTTTGTAAACTGGACTTGCTTACAAAAATAATAGTAACTTACTTTATTAAGTATGTATTATGTATGGTCCCCATCTAAACACTTTCCACCTGTTGGATCACACAGTCTTCACAACCATCTTATGAGGAATCTTTATTCTCATTCATGAGGAAACTGAAGAATGAGAGAGAATCTGTTGATTGACTAAATCTAGATACAAAAAGATTCTGAGAGATTTGAGTAATGATCTAATTTAAAAGAAAGTTTAACCTGGAAAAATATATAAGTTCCTGCATTTGGGCCTACAACAACTGTGCAAATACAGAATGGGACAATGGGATGTACTAACCACTGATAAATAGAAAACCTCAAGCTTTTGTTCAAGAACCTTTAGGCCAGTCAATAAACTATTGAAAAACAAGAGTCAAGCTCCCTTCTCTTTCTTGATTATTCTGATCTTAGAGTGGTTCTGGTCCTGATACCATATTTTTAAAAAACTGTAAACAAACTCAATGTAATCCAAAGAAAGCAACTATACTAGCATGGGTTCTAAAACCATTTCACTCGAAAAGTGGTCAAAGGAACTGGCAATGCTTACTATAGAAGGATAAAAAGACTCAGGTATCAGAGGATGCTTGTGCTTCAGCATCTGAGGAACTGCCACAAACAGCAAGGATTACATATGTTTACTATAAATCCAATTAGTAAAACTAGTAACACATAATGGGAGAATTCAGTTCTTAACCAGAAATATATTTCTAATGGAGCTATACAAATACAGCCTAAACTGCCTTCAGAGGAAGCAAATTCCCTATTTCTGATGCCGTTCAGCAGATATTGCAGAGGAGATTCAAGAACATCTAGATCTGGAAGTGCCTGCCAGTCTTGCACTTTCATTATTCTAGAGCTCTCCTTTTGGACAGAACAGCACGGCACCTGGCAGGTGGCTGTGCTGTCTCTTCTGAACAAGCAGCAGCCTGCTCAGGGGCTTTGGAGAAAGCCTGCCCATTGCAGGATTAGGGTAGAAGTAACAAGACCTGAGGTACAAATGCAAAGGCCGAATCCTCCTTTCTCACTTGCATACCTGCCTCTTCTCACAACTCCTCCATTGCACTAAAATGATCTCTTATTACATCTCAGCCATAATATCATAAGTTTCTGATCTCATGTCTAAATGAAACACTTCTAAGTGGTTTGTCCAGAAGTTCTACTGAAAAGGACATTAGGATTATTTTACTGAGGCAGGTGCAGACATAGCCTCTCAGCTTCCTGCAAGTTCAAAGGCTAATTCTTACATTAAGCTTCCCACCTCAGATGGAAAATTAAGCCGGCTTGGGGGCACCTATTTATCCCAAACAAATGAATCCCTGAGGTAAGACTTTCATGGATTTAACAGGATTTTGTTTTCTTACTGTATCACTAAAAGGTGTTAATGGATAAATCATTCTCTCTAATGCAGCACAAGATGTGGTCTGTATCACACTAAATAATCATTTCACTGTGTCTGGGGAAGAAAATTTAATGTTTTTATGTCTCAAGGCTTAAGAACACACACAGAATCTAAGCATGTAATTACAGCATTGTGTTTCAGAGCTCCCACAGCACTGTGAAGAACACAGTCCCTGCTCTGAGGGATATGAAGTTTGCCAGTGCCCTGTCAAAATTCCGAAATCTCTCTCCATGATACTATAGTAGCTTAGTGTTTTAGGCCTCCTAAACATTAAAACAAACAAACAAACATACTTCTTTCTAAGTGACAAAGGCATGCTTAGTAGACACAGACAGAGTAGGGACATGAAGACCATCTTTCTGAAAGCAGGCTAGTTCTGTTCATCTCATTGGAAAGAAAGGAGGTGATAAGGTTTACTAACCAGGAGGCCGCTCATTCATCCTAAATCAAAATCAGTCCAATTTAGAATTGCACTACTGTTCCCTGGCTGGTGTGGCTCAGTGGACTGAGTGCTGGCCTGCAAACCAAAGGGTTACTAGCTCAACTCCCAGTCAGGGCATGTGCCTGGGTTGTGGGCCAGGTCCCCAGCTGGGGATGTGTGACAGACAACCACACATCAATGTTTCTCTCCCTCTCTCCTTTCCTTTTCCTTTCTCTAAAAATAAATTAATAAAATCTTTTAAAAATGTTTACTACTGTGCTGCTTGACTCTGATTCTTGTCATAAGGGACTTATACATGGGTTTCCTAGAATGTAACTTAGTTTTGGCAAAGTTTATATAATACTTTGCACACATCATGTGTTTTTATTTTTATTTCAGTAAAGAATACGTTATACATTTAAATTTTTTCCTAATGATATGTTTTATATTTTATAACAAAAAGAGAAAAATCATGAAGCTGTAACACCTGAGTTTTAGGTTTCCAGGAGACACCACTCTTATTGTCAAAAGTGTCCTGACCTAATTTTACAGCATCATGTGACTTCACAGTCCTGTACTTCAAAGTCACTGTAATTGACATTGTCATCTTAGGAGCTTGCTTCAATACTCCTTGCTATAATATAATTTCATGTCCTGTCCTCAGAGTGGCCTTTATTTTGACATTTTGCCAAGAACACCATCATTCTGGGTGCTAAAAGTTTGATTAAATATAGCCCTAAAGAATGTCTTTCAAAGGATATATCTCACCCAGTTTCCATTTATAAAGCACAGAGTAGCATATGCTTTGAAATGACAACAAACTATCTTCAGATTTAGACTTAAAAATAACAGATAATTTGCTCTTCAACTCCTATCAGGGAGAGGAATCCTTCCTAGAAGGAATCTTATGGTTTCTCCCCAGGGCAGCTGGAGGCAAACACGGAACTTGTGTAACTGGTGCTCTCCATTGTGCGGACTTTGCAGCCCTGACGCCCTCCGCCAGAGGTGCATTTCTGCCCAGTTTCTGAACCACTTAGATCTAAATAGCTTCCAGGGGCCAGTTGGTGGCATCTGATTGATCGTCCAATAGTATTTACCTGCTCTAGGTGTTGCCTAGACAATCTTTTCTCTAGAGAGCCCCAGCCTTCTCCCTAAAACCCACTTGTTTGTCTAGTTTGCACAGCTGGCCTCTGTCCAAGTGCGTTGCCTTCTTACTGCAGAATTGGACTAACCTTGACACCCTGCCCAAACTTGACTGTCTCTCAGAGAGCTGGGACTTGTCCTGATACACTCCTAGCTTTTGCTGGGGCAATCTAGAATTGTGATTTATGCCTGTTCACACAGAGCATAAAACTGCTTTGAAACTACAATGATTACGTCTCAATAATTACAGCATGTGGTCTGGGGTGCTTCTGATGGTCAGGGTCAAGCTCAAGTTGGCCATATTCCTATGACCCAGAGATTTGGGTGGCTGCTGGCTCGCCCCATCCGGAGCCAGCATTACGGTTGAGTTTGCTTCCCAACTCTGGTAATTTGTTCTCTATTCATTTCCCATCCTTCTGCTCTGCGATGAACATCCAGTATGCTTTCAGTATAGATCATGTAATAGCGTACTGACCAATATGAATCAAAAGAAAAAGGATAGATGTAAGACTGAAAGCTACATCTATTTAATTAAACTATATGTTTCTGTTGCCTCCTCTCCTCACAATACATCCAGTGAGATCCTAGGCAACTAACTAAGTGTTCAGAGAGAGAGATTCCATGTTCAGACATAGAGGACAAGGTGATTTAAGATGCTATTTTGGTCTTGAATTTGAGAAGCACTGAATATGGCCACTACTTTAATACACTTGAATTTTGAGTGGGTCAGCTAATAAAAGCTCTTACCATTACTAAGATAACATTACATTGTTCTTCACTATGTAATGCTCCCACGACACTGCAGGGCAAGGTAAAATTACTTTTTAAATTATTCATCACTTTGTACTCACTGCCTTACTCATCTTTCCCATTACCTAATTTAAATCAAGAGTTTATTTATGTGGAAGAAAAGCCTCAAAGTAAAGAGGATGAGGAAGTAAAGAGGATGAGGTTATAAATTATAATTTTTGAAAAACTTCTTCCCTCAAGATATGTAAGAGTAGAAAAAGTATTTCTGTGCAGAAATATTTTATTAAATCTTATGTGAGGCAGGAGAATGACTCATAAGATTACCAAAATCTTATAAAAAGAAACTGCTACTGTTTATATGCCAATGATTAGGAATTATGGTTTCATACAATGATATTCTGGCTCAGCCTATTTATGAGCCAGGACCATCTGGGATGCTTTATCACTTTCATATTTATAGATAAACATGCCAATTTCCACTTTTTCCTTGCATGACAAGTCTTTTGAACAGTGGCAAATTTTAAATCCCTTTGGAGCTCAGTCGTGTGGCTCAGTGAGTCTAATTTGGATTCCATTTCTTTTGATTCTAGGGACTTAGGAAGGTGAGTGTGAAATGACTTTGGTTCCTGACACCAGTTGCATAGATTTGTTTCAGTGATTGATTAAAGAATCACATGGTTTTTCTAAGCATTGCAACACTGCATCAATCTTCAAGAGAGCTCTAACTGCTATTGATTCTGCCCTGCTGTCTCAGTAAGAAAATTCTGAAAGACTGCATCTAGCCATTAACAGGCATATGCATAGTTAATGGTTGCTTCAATTGCTGATCAAAGATGGCATGTGAAAAAAAGCAGGTCCCACAACAGCATTTCACGATATTTAAAATAAATAAATAAATAAAAGGCAGAGCCTTCATCCATTTTCTTTTGTCAATTAATTTAAATTTAAATGCAAAAATGTGAAATGATTACTACAGTCAGTAATTAAAGGGATGCTTACCTTGACAACATGTAAACTTCTACAAGTAATTTGAGGCTTAATTTTACATATATGGTGAAATGTTAATTATTTTCTTGGTTATTTTTAATTGCAGAAGAACTGCTTGCTGCTGTAAAATGTTCATAACATAGACTTTTATAAGGAAAAGGGGAAAATCTCCATCTATTCCCTAAAAGCTCTTGGGGTAGGGGAAAGATACAATATTAGGAATTGAGGATTTAAAGAACGTGAGAGAAGAGCAATTCAGGTGATGGCAGATATGCATATCACTCTACAAACACAAGTATAAAAAAATGGTATTTTTTTCAACAGCTTAATTTATAGTTGGAGCTCCATACCATTGGATCACTTCTTTCCCTTAATCCACCCCACCTCCTTCCTTAGAGTTGAGTTCATGGTTATGAGCTGACAAAGTGCCAAGGCTTCAGGAAAAGCAGTGGTGGCATTTTATTGTTGTCCTTATACCATTGTGGCATCTGAGATGACTCTTATTTAATATGGTCCTGGGTGGTGGGTTCATACAGGCGCCTCCTTGCAGAGCTGCTGAAAGTCGGATGACTTCTGGTATTTAATGCTTACTGTCCTTGGACTGAAAAGAAGTTTTGGGTCTGACCTTGGGAGTACGGGAATCCTCCACCACTCCTGTGCCATCTTGGATGTCCTGACCTTGTGAAGTTGACTCAGACCCAACTGCCCAAACACACCCCACAGCCATTGCTTCTCTGGAGAGGATCCCATCCTCATGCCTTTCAGATCTTCAAATCCATCTGTAGGTTGCCATTGCCCTTCCCAGCTCTTAACCTGGCTTTGTTGGAAAATGTAGCAGATAGGATTCTGAGTCTCTTTCTCTCAAACCCAATTCTATCAAAATCTTCCAAATCTCTTTTCATCTCCTGAGTTATTTCCATTTTTTCTGCATGTTAAACTTGTGAAATTCAAAATTGACTACTTTTTTCTCTTTCATTTTCTGTCACTCCTTTTGTGAGGCAGGAATGAATGAATCCCAGCTGATTAGAGGAAGGGTTAAGGCATATAAGAAAATAAGTGATGAATAAACAATTGATAAATAAAATATTAATATGAATTATGAATTATATACAATATTTTGAAAAGTATACATACCACACTTATGTCATATAAACAGACTTTTACTTCTATTGTTTACAAAACTAAAATCACTTAAATCTATGGATAAAATTCTGCAAGTTATTTCCTTTAAGTACTATATTATATATAATCTTCAAGTGTAATTATTAGAAGTCAGTTTCAAATGTAAAAACAGCTAAAAATGATGTATTTATGGCTGAAATCAAATCAGTGTACAGCAGTGCTCTTGTGCCAAATGTTTAGTCCATGTCCACTCTGATTAACCTATTCTATGTTGTTAGCACCAGTGTTATACTGTTGTTTTTTCTTAGTGTTTATTCATCCTCCTATAATCCCTGTATGTACCATATCTTATTAAACATGTTTATCTATATCACACTCAAGTTGTTTGTTGCTAATGTTTTACCATTTTAACATCACAGTGAACATGTTTGTACATATCTCTATATGTATCTCCAAAGTGTTAAATAATTCTGTAACATCAATAGTTAAACTTGGACTGAAATATGTGCATATTTAAAATCTGCCAAACTTTATACCAATTATACACATAGTGAAAGTATGAATATGCCCTTTTATCCACAGCCTTGCTAGCACTGAATCTTATAATTTTTAAATGTTTGTCAGTTTTTAGGTGAACTATATTAGCTGCTACTTTAATTTTTATTATTTATGTTTCCAATACGACAGCCCTTGTGTCTTTCTGGACACTTGTACATTTTTTCTCAAATTCACCACTTTCATTGTTTGATCTTTTGTTATTAATTTATAGATGCTCTTTGACTATCAGCAATAGTGATATTTTGGTATTTTATAGATGTGGGGAACATCTTCTCTCAGCCTATCACTTACGTATATGTTTTTCCCATATAAGCATTTTCTATTTCTGAGACTTCATACCTGTTTATCTTTTTCTTTTTTAGTGGTCACATTTCCTGTTAGAAAGTCATAGAATGAATGTAGAGGATATATGCATGTTTTCCAATGCTTGAGAGCAGCATAAATAACAAGATAATTACTTGTTCCTTAAAGACTGGGCTAAAACTCACCTACCATAAAACCATTAGTGTCAAGGGCCTTTGGAAATGGAGAATATCTGTTTTGTTTATTTTCTTTTATATCCTCTATGGTTATTGATCCATTTGAGTCTTCTAACTCTTTTGAGTCAAGTTTATCTTTTATATTTTAAAGAATACTGTCCATTTAGTTCATAGCCTTAAATACATTGATTAAAGTTTGCTTATGCTTTCCTGTTATTATCTGTTCATTCTATTTCTGTGATTATCTTATTTTTATTTCCGGTGTCATTTGTATTTTCTCTCTTTATTTCTCAGGCATGAGAAAGTTTATCAGACTTATTGGTGTTTTCAAACAAGCAGTTCTTGTCTTTGTTAATAATGTAATTATCATAGTTTTATAATTTCTGATTTATTATTACTTTTGCTTTTATTTTTACTATATTTTTATAGCTTCATTTTTGGCATAAGAAAATAGTTTCTCAGGTGGGATTGACTTTGGGAGGAATGGGTAGGTGGGGAGGGGGACAGATGGGAGCAAAAAGGGAATGGATGTAATACAACAACAATAAAATTTTTAAAAAAATTGTTTCTCACATTGAACACTTAGAGTATTTTCAGGATTTTCTTTTTTTAATACACATATTTACTAGACTAAAATAAAATAAGATGAAAGAGAAACCACCATTTAGATTAAGATATTTTCAATCTGTATAACAAAACGTTGAGAATCCAAATTTTCAAAAGTCTTATGACGATAAGAAAAAGAATATGAATGAAAATGACAAAAGTACATGAATAGGAAACAAACAAAATGGGCATAAGAAAACAAGTTCAATGTAGAATGGTAAACAGGGAAATGCAAATTAATACCATTAAATAGTTATGTGCCCATCAAATTGGCAAAAATAAAATGTCTTGACAATATTGACTTAAGGATTTGAGGGAATGGGAACTGAACTGCTTTTGTAGTATAAATTGTTGCAACTATTTTAAAGTACAATCTCAAAATGTCTAATAAAGTTCAAGACAGTTAATCCATGCACCTATAAATCCACTCAGTGTTGTCTCTAATAAAAAATAAGCTAAAAACTACCTGTAGGACTAGTGGTAGGGAAACAGAGTAAATAAACCAAAGGAATATTGTACAGAAGTTAAAATAAGTGAATGTGATCTCTTTGTGCTTTCTTTCTTTCTTTCTTTTTTTATTTTAATTATTTATTTATTATTTCCAGAGAGAGGGGAAGGGAGAGAGGCAGAGAGGGAGAGAGACATCAATGTATGGTTGCCTTTCACCTGCCTCCAGCCACGAACCTGGCTGGAGACCTGGCATGCAACCTGGTTATATGCCCTGGCTGGGGAATCGAACCAGCGAACTTTGGGTTCACAGGCTGGCACCTCTTTGTGCTTTTATCAGCATGGCTTGATCCTGAAAATATAAGCAGAAAAGCAATTAGAATTTTGTTATCCATACACCATATAGGTAATTAAAAATAAAATTATACTATATAGTTTCTAAACCTATAAATGATTATGAAGAGTAAAACATACGTACTTGGAGCACATCATATTTGTGATAAAGGATAGAAAATCAACTCTATCTGAAATACATTTATCATAAAAAGATCTAAAGTAATACCACAATGTATCAGTATTAGTCCAAATGTCAGTACATATTATCTTATATAGTTACGTATTTAATTAAGGTATAGTTGACATACATTATTATATTAGTTTCAAGTGTACAAATATAGTAATTTGGCATTTATATGTATACTTTATGATGAGATTATCAAGATAAGGCTAATAACCATCTGTCACCATACAAAGTTATTATATTATTAAGTATATTCCCTATGCTATACACATCTCCATGGCTTATTTATTTTATGACTGAAAGTTTGTACCTCCTATTGCTGTTCACCTTTTTCACCCATATCACCACACCCTCCCCTCTGCAACCATCATTTTGTTTGCTGTATGTATAAGTCTGTTTCTATGTTTTTTTGTATATGTTCTTTTATTTTATTTTAGATTCCACATCTGAGTGAAATCATATGGCATTTGTATTTCTCTGACCTATTTTACTTAGCATAATACAGTTTAGGTCCATCTATGTGATCAAAAATGGAAATTTTTTTTATTACTGCTGAGTGATTCTATTTCCTCTTGTATTTAAGTCAATTTGTACTATATTTATGTTGATCTCAGTGCATAAGAGTTTATAGCTGCAGAAAGTACTTGATGACATATGGCTCTTAATCAATCGAAACTATTTCTTTTTTAAATCAGATATTGGGATAATATTGGTTAATAACATATAGAATTTAGGTGTACAACTTTATATTATGACATCTGTTGACTCCATGTGTAATCACCACTTAAAATCTAATCTCCTTCTATCATCATATATTTGGCCCTCTTCTTCCTCCTTGCACCCATGTCCCCTCTGGCAACCAAAATTCTGTCACCTGTATCTATGATCCATCCATGTTGTCAAAAATGGCAATATTTTATCCTTTCATGGCTAAGTAGTATTCTATTTTATATACTATATTCTATATATACTATATGTGCTATAATGCCATATATGGCTATATACTATGTATTTATATACCAGATATACATAATATATATATAGTATATATGTATATATGTACATGTATATGTATGAGGTCTGTCCCAAAACTATTGGCCATGCAAATTGTTTTAATTATATTGACATTGGCTCAATACTTTTGGGAAAGACTTCATATACATATGTACATAATTATATCTAACACGTCTTTATTCAACCATCTATTAAAGAACACTTAGACTGTTTCCGTGCCTTGGCCACTCTGTATAATGCTGCAATCATCTCAAGGGTATGTATATCTTTATAAATAAGTATTTTTTAATGTTAGCAGTAGATACCCAGAAGTGGGATTATTGTCATATGGCAGCTCTATTCTTTTTTTTAAAAGATTTTATTTATTATTTTTAGAGAGAGCAGAAAGAAGAGAGGCAGAGAAGGAGAGCTTCCAGCTATAGATCTGGCTAGAGACCTTGCTTGCAACCTGGTTATGTGCCCTGGCTGGGAATTGATCAAGCAACCTTTGGGTTTCTAGGCCAGCACCTTATCCACTGTGCCACCAGCCAGGGCTGGTAGCTCTATTCTTAAATTCGGGGTCTACCTCAATATGATTTTCCATAATGGCTACACCAATTCACATTCCCACCATTTCTCCACTTCTCCTTAAAAACACTTTTTTTCCACACAGTTTCCATATTTCCATTCTTAATTGGTGGCATTTATCATTATATCTTTTTCCATTTTTCTCTTTTCAACACACCTTGGTGTTTTGCTATACTACTTTTCCAAACTTTTGAAGTCAGTGCCATATACAATTCCAAAAAGGGAGTAATGTTAGTTTGCCAAAGTTGCTTCTTTCACACTCTCTCCATCAATTTCTTAATGAGTTTCATGAAACCTCACATAAATTAGTATTTAATACCAAATCTAAACTAGTAGTATTTTATTTATAGCACAAGATGTGGCGTTAGATGGAGGGAGGCAGCAAAGCCTAGAGAAGGTAAATCAATGACAGTATACAGTGTTGCCTTTGATTTTAAGGGGCATATCTTCTAGAGAAACAGAAGAATAAATAAATATGAATAGTATAAAATGTGTAGTTTGTGTGATACTCAAAGATGGAAGATAATGCTTACTGAAATTATAGGGAAAACTTCATGGATCTTTTTAGTTAGTGAAAGGAAGACCATTTTATTTTTATGGGAAAATAGCATAATCAAAAAATATTCATTACACAGTTTGTTCAATTCAACAAACACCAACCAAGCAACTACATTTCCCAAGAATTGAGATAGATGTTGGGAATACAATAGTGTACAGAAATGACTCGAGTGATAAAATTAAACTTAGAGTCTATGAGGCAATTATATCACCTGAGTAATCTAAAATTAAGTTCTATCCCAGGAGGTGAAGTGATGGATCACCTATAGGAGGAAAAATCCAGTATGGAAACTCAAAAAGGCTTCCCCAAAGTATAAAATTAAACTGAAGACCAAAGTATTAAGAGTGGCTTTTTCATGACACCTCGGGGGGCAGTCAGCTGCTTCAGGATGAAGCTAAACAGAAGCTCATTGATGTGGATGATGAATGCAAACGTTGAACATATGGCACAGACACTGCTGCTGATGCTCTGAGTGGAGAATGTAAGGCTTTGAATCAGTGATGCAAAGGACAAACAAGGTTTTCTGTGACACAAGTTGTCTTCTTGATTCATGGTCATGTCTGCCTGCTGCTGAGTAAGCAGCATTTCTGTTACAGACCAAGGAAGACTGGAGAGAGAAAGCGTAAGTCTGTTTGGGGTTACATTGTGGATGCCAATCTGAGTGCTTTCAACTTGCTCTTTATAAAAAGGGCTGTGTGTGTGTGTGTGTGTGTGTGTGTGTGTGTGTGTGTGTGTGTTGGGGGGTGGGGGAGTTATCCTTGGACTCACTGATAATACTGTGCCACCTAGTCTGAGGCCAGAAAGAGCTAGCAGAATCTGCAAACTTTCCAATCTCTAAAAAAACATGATGTCTGCAAATATGTTGTGAGAAGGCTCTTCAATAATGAAGGTAAGAAACCAAGCACCAAAGCAACCAAGATCCAACACCTTGTTACACCATTCATCCTGCAATGCAAATGTCAGTGTATTGCTCTGAAGAAATAGCACACTAGAAAAATTAAAAAGAGGGTGCAAAATACACTAAATGTTTGGCCAAGAGAATAAAGAAGGCCAAAGAAAAATGTAGGCTGTCCTCTCTGAGAATTATTACTTCTAAGTCAGTGCAGCCAAAAGTGAGATTTTCTAAGAGTAACAAATCTGAAAGGAGAGAGAGAGAGAGAGAGAGAGAGAGAGAGAGAGAGAGAGAGAGAGAGAGAGAGAGAAAGAAAGGAAGGGAGGAAGAAAGGAAAAAAGGAAGGAAGAAAAGAGTTGTAACCATGCAAGAGTGTGTGAGTTCATTAGGCAGAAGGAACAGTGCCTACAAAGGCCCAATGACAGGGGGAACTTTGTTCCATATCTCTTTGAAGATAAAAGAAAAAGAAAAAGAAAGAGTTACATGAGAAGCAGTGAGAGGTTTAATGGAGCCAGTTGAGGTTAGGTTGAAGATTTTGATTGTTGTCTTTAAAGTGATAGAAACTATTTAAATAGAGTGAGGATTTGAGGGTGGAAAGAAGGTGACTGACTTCCTCAGTATTTGCATTGTAGGAAGATCATCTAGCTGGAGAGACTCCCTGGCTCTCCCTCAGTGGAGACTGGATGGGAGGCAGTGACAGAGCCATAGGGAAAATGGGCTACTGCAGGAGTGAAAGAGAGAGTGCACAGTATAGTTGTTTTATCTAAATGGTAGCCATTGAAATGGAAAAATTTATTTTAGTTAAACAATATTTAGGAGATGAAATCAATAGGGCACTAAGATGGATTAGCTATGGGATGCCAGAAGTCAGGGAATGACTTCAGGGTTTCCAGCCTCTTCAACAGGATGGAGAGGGTCTGAAACATGGGAAACTATGGGGTTTGTTCCAGGCATGGAATGTGCATCAGGTGATGACAATGGTACTGATGTGGCAGCAGCTGAAAGTGACTAATGGGGTTGGTGCAATAAAAATAAAAATTGAATGGGTTGGGAGAAGGCAGAAAAAGGTAACTGAAATTTGGTCAATGATATATGGACTCATACTTAATTAAGTAGTGTTAAACCACTTGGTGGTTTTTTTAAATACATAACTACCTCTCAGAGTTTTGGTTTTCTCATTTTAACAGTGTGAAGTTGACTCCATTTGTAGGGATCTTAGGCAAGTTAAATAAGAAAGTTATACAAATTGTCTCCACACAGAATGCAAGTGAGTTGTCCATTCATCTCACTTGATGAATGTGACAAGTGAGATGTCACATGGAGCTCAGGAGGCATAAACACACATGGAGCTCAGGAGGCATAAACACACATGGAGTTCGGGAGGCATAAACATTTCCTACTCATGTTTTCTGTTTTTCCACCAGAGGATGCCTTAAATCTAGGCTCTGCAGAAACACAGACAGGCTCACTGTGGCCTACTTCGGCAACTCTAGAGAAGGGGCCAGCACTTTGGTGCAGTTTCAGTATTCCCAAGAAGATGTACTTATCAACCACTCCCAATCTCATTTGTTTAAAGTGGTTTACTCCTATAATTATGTTCTTTGATTTTAAACCTTGTCCTTTGTATGTTAACCCTTATAAATTATCCTAATATAAACTTGTTGGAATTTTTTTTTAAAGATTGTATTAATTATTTTTCAGAGAGGGGAAGGGATAGAGGCAGAGAGGGAGAGGAACATCAATGTATGGTTGCCTTTCATCTGCCTCCAGCTATGAATCTGGCTGGAGACCTGGCTTGCAACCTGGTTATGTGCTCTGGCTGGGAATCGATGATGGAATTTAAAAAATTGTTTTTTAAAGAACTGCATGTGAAAAAAATATTCAACCTACAACAACAACAACAAAAAGGAAACAGAATATCTTTCTTTCATACCCAAGTCTTAATTCCTGTCCCCAGTATAATCACTTCATCAGTTTTAGTTTATATGCTTCAAAAAAGGGGGAAAAGCCCTGGCTGGTGGCTCAGTGGAAGGTGCCAGCCTGGGAACCCAAAAGTCACTGGTTCAATTCCCAGTCAGGGTAAAAAACCAAGTTGCAAGCCAGGTCTCCAGCCAGATCCTTAGCTGGAAACAGGTGAAAGACAACCATATATTGATGTTTCTCTCCCTCTCTGCCTCCCTCCCTTCCCCTCTCTCTAAAGATAATAAATAAAATCTTTATTAAAAAAAGGGGGGGGGATAAGGTTTACTCAAATATACGTGTATATGCATTTTTAATTACAAATGGAATCATATAACACATCTTTCACTATAAAATGTTATATTTAAATATATACATATCACACATAACCAGGTCTCCAGCCAGGTCCATAGCTAGAGGCAGGTGAAAGGCAACCATACATTGATGTTTCTCTCCCTCTCTGCCTTTCTCCCTTCCCCTATCTCTAAAAATAATAAATAAATTTAAAAATTTTTTAAAATAAATAAATGAATATATACATATCAATGTTTCAATCCTTGCAGTGTGCTTTATTGTATGAGATATGCATAGATGATTATGTAATAAATCCTCTATTGTTAAGCAGTACAAATAATGTTACAGTGTGCACACACACATTCATGCATCTAGGCATATTTTTCATTCAAGACAGGCTAAAGACCTAAACTAAGTCAGTAACCACAGAGAAGGGAAGATGGAAGGGCTATAGCATGGCATATATGGTTAAAAAAGAAAGTCTGGGACAATCCTGAGATTTCTATTTGGACAAAAGGTACTGTGGGATAACATTCACTGAATTAAGGAATGAAGAATAGAGAGTGGTGTTTATAGGGGAAATGACGGCTTGAGTTTCTCTACAGATTAAGTTTCAGTTGTCCATGGAGCATCCAAGTTGAGCTTTCCAGTAAGTAATTAGATACAATTGCCTGAAATTCAAGAAACAAGTCTGTGCTGCCAAGTTTGTTCTGCAGCAAGCTGTGAAAAAGGACAGTGTCAGTAATTAGTAGCCTGGCCTAGGAAATACTTAAATTCGGAATCCAGGTGAGCTGAAAGTAAGAATACAGCTCTATGATGGATTGACTACCAAATACTTACAAGATGGAAGGAGACTAATTCCACCTTGAAATGATGCACAGATGTATAGTAGTCATATATTTCACTTATTGAGGCTAAATTTTTATCTTTTGGTACTTACATAATTTTTTATTTTTAAATTATAGAAAGATCATATTTTTAATTCTTTAATTTGGTCAGAAATCAAAGGTTAATTTCAGAAAAGTAAGCATATTTTTAGGCCATAAATGTTGTTGTTTGTTCCCAGAGCATCAGTCGGCGGGGGGAAGAGAACAGTGAATGCTGAAACTGCAAATCCAAAGGTATGAAATTCTCATGAAAACATGTCTCAGCCAGAGATGCAGGGTCTGTTGTAGAAGCTTTACAAGAGATGCTGGCTTTTTAGGAGGTTGTCCCTTAGGATCTTTCCAACTCTGCATCTGATTCTGACTGATATGAAGAAGAATCCAAGTTTTTGTTTAGTCAGAAAGCCAGGGTTGATTCTAAAACCATTCCCAGAAGGCAAAGGAATCCTCCACTTAGTCCCAGGAATTGCTCATCTGGATGGCTTCACTGGTCTGTCAATCAAGAACAAGTCATTGGCCCTGGCTGGTGTGGTTCAGTTGGTTCGGCATCATTCTGCAAAGCAAAATGTCACTGGTTTGATTCCTGGTCCGGTTACATGCCTAGAATGCAGGTTTGGTCCCTGGCTGGTTGACTCTTGATATTTCTCTCCCTCTCTTTCTCCCCTTTTTCCACTCTCTCTAAAAATAAATAAATAACATCCTTAAAAATAAAAAAGAACAAGTCACTGGTGTCTTTTGCCTATCCGGTCTCCTGGGGCAGGAACTCTAATTGAGCGGGAAGAGAAAGCAACAAAAGTCTTTCTGACTGCTGGGGAAATTCTATTCTATTCCCTGCACTGCAAATTTACAGTGTAGAAAATAAAAATTTTCCCCAAGCTCAGAACAAAAGCACACAGTATACTTGAATTGTTGTAAAAAGCTGGTTGTCCCTCAGAACACATAACCTGGATTGATATTTAAACTTCTCTTTCTGCCTAAGAGTTTGGCAAATTTTCCTTACTGAAAAGGAACAGAGGCTGTTGAATGCAATTTAGTGCTCTCTGGCCCAGCATTTTGTACTTGGAAGAAAGCAGTAAATATTGTTTGATGATGATAGCGATGATGAAGGCACTGATCAGTTGGTAGCCTCTCTTCTCAAATGTGAGGAGAAAAGATTCTATACATTTATAGAGTTAAATAGATAATTAAGCTAAGTGGACTTTTGCAACAATGGATGGTGTCACATATGGGTTGGAAGAGGTTACTAAGGCCAAACTATTGCTAATTCTAATAGTAGGTGAAAAGAAGAATCCTATTTATTTAGATGAAAAAGTGGAAAGAAAATACAGAAACACAGAATTGGTTAATAAATGTTGACAATTTTAGGTCAAAATATATTTTCTGAGCTTATAAACTAGACTATTTTTATAGTTTCAATTAAAATACTGGTATGTTAATGTTTAATTGAAAAATACTTTCTGGCTTGAATGAGGCTGAAAATATGTAACAATTGAGAAGAAAGCATATCACATCTCCCAGGAGTGATTGATAAACAACAAAGTATGGTAATGAATTGTGTACAACAAACACTATTTATGGCTAAAATCTACAGAAAATTCTCTCTGTGGGACAATGAATGGACAGGACTTAATTAAAATCTTATGTTTCCTTGCAGTCCACACTTAAAATATTTTACAGGAAAGTCAAGATTCCGAGGAAAGAAATCAAAGTGAAGAACATATTCAGACAAGTTTCCAAGTGGACACCTCTCAAGTCAGTTGAGACTGGCCACCATTATATAAGAGATTATACTACTATGCTACTATATTTTGTTACAAAGTCAGCTTCACTCCAAAAGAAAATTCTTTGGAAGGCTGAGCTGATATGTGTTCATTAGGTTATAATAGATACCTGCAATCAAATTCCATCCAGAAAATATTATGGGTACAATTTAAAGTGTAGATCAAAAAATAAATAAATAAAAGAGCCTCTTAAACTCAGGGATATAGAACTCAATTATCTGTGGGGATCAAAACACATCACCCCATCAAATAGCTTAGAAAAGCAATCATATTGACAAAATCAGTGTCTGAGTTCATGATTTCTGTGAGTCTCTTGTAGTAAATTTTATCACAGATCATTTTGGTTCTATTTGTTTTTATTCAAACCAACAGATATTTATAACCAAAAAACAGTGAGGAGAAGAACATGAAACAAAATTAAAAATGAATGCCATAATTTATAATGTGCTAGAAGTTTTAACTTGCTGTTTTGCTCTTCCAAGACATATTAGTTAGGAGGAAAAGAGAGAGAGTCCTAGAAAATTAGAAACATTTCATATAACAAGTTTGTCAAGTAGGTTGCAAGGACCTTCCAACAATTATTACTTCAAAAGTGAAGTACCTAAAGGATTCATCCTAAACCCTGAGAGAATAAGCCTTGTTTTGTTTTTTAGATTTTATTTATTTATTTTTAGAAAGGGAGAGAAACATCAATGTGTGTGGTTGCCTCTCACATGCCCCAACTGGGGAACCGGCCTGCAACCCAGGCATATATATGCCCTGACTGGGAATTGAACCAGCATGACTCTTTGGTTCCCGGGCCAGTGCTTAATCCACTGAGCCATACCAGCCAGGAAGAGAAGCAGCCTTGTTAAGTAAAATATACTCATAGTAGTCAAATTTTATCCAAGAATGCTGGAGCTACTCTAAGTCTTTAATCCAGAAAGATTTAATGTAAAAAACTGTTTCACAATTGCTGGGGAATGAATGGAGAAGAGAAAGGCAACAGCAAGGAGCCATTGCTATTTCAAGGACAAGAGGGACAATGGCAGGCAGTGTTAACCATCCGGTGGGAACCACAGTGACATGTCTTGATCAGACATGGGACCTCAGCATGCAGGGCTTCCTGAAGGGGATTGGAGTGATAGAGAAGCAGTCACTGATGGAGACACCACAGAAAGTAGGAAAAAAGGAGAAAATGGGCCAGACTTCTCTTCTTCTGCCCTCTAAGCTTTGGCCAGTGCCTGCTTATGTAAGTCGACTTGGGCTTCCATGACAAAATACTATAGACCTATAGACTGAGTGGCTTAAGAAATAGAAATTTATTTTTTTCACAGTTTTGGGGGCTAGAAGTTCAAGGCCAAGGTTTTTGGGACAATTGCTTTTCCTGAATGACCACCTTTTGCTATATGCTCATATAACTTTTCCTTGGGGCATGGTACTAGTGAGAAAAAGAGAGAGAAAAAAGAGCAGGAGCTCTGTGGTATCTCCTGCTTATAAGGATAATAATCCTAACACATTAGGACCCCATTCTTATAGCCTAATTTAATCTTAATCACTTCCTTAGAGGTCCCATCTTCATACAATCATAATGCAGTTAATGATTATAATATATAAATTTGGGGGGAAGGGAAGCAAACATTAAGTCCATAATGTTTCATATGTTTAAGTCCACAATTTCAGTCCTTTGTCTGAAATGACAGACATGCCAATGGGCAAGGGACCCTGGGAAATGCTCTGAGATACAGAAAAGTAGAGGAGGTAGAATAAATATGAGGGTATTAACCTGTACAATCTATCTCAGTATTATTTTAATCTGATTTTTACTAGAACTTGAAGTAAAACAAAGAGTAGAATTGAGTGGTTTTAATATAACTTGCTGAAATATATGTTCCTCAATTACTATAATGGCAGATCAATTGATGCTGGCAGATTTGCTAATTGTGACTGAATTCTTGGCTACAGAAGATGGCTAGTTTACACCAAAAATATCTCCTCCTAACCTGTAAGTTTTATGATTACTGAACCATTGTAGAAACTTTGTTTCTGGACAACAAACATTTGTCTGCTTGATGAAAAAAAAAAAAAAAAAACCTTTTGATGGAGTAAACTAAAAATAAGATTCTATTCTAATATACTGGAAAACATAAAAATTGGTTGGCTTTAAAATTTCCCTATTAACCCCCCACCTACTCACTCATATAGATGCAGATACTGTTGACAAATTTAAAAAAGCAATGTTCCTCATTTAAATAGGACCAAAAAAAAAAAAAATTCCCCGGAAATGTCTGTCATCATTTGGACAAAGGGTAAGTCTTTCATCCTAATCGGTACCCTAAATCTGGGAAGTCATACACAATCCTAACATGAATTCACAGACTTTATTTCCTATTGACACACTAGCTTTGCAAACCTTCTCAGGTGAAGCAATAATTACTGTGTAGACCTATCGAGACACTTAGGTTAAACTTAACAGATGCTACTCAGGTAACAAAGAACGAAAGGCAACCGGTTAATCAAAATCAATTTGTGTGAAGAGTAAAACGGCCCTTTAAGTGGGGTTTCCTAGAACACAGTGCCTTCCCATTTAACTTTGATCTCAATGAATGCTCCAAGACCTGGCAACATATATCAAGAGGTACATAAAGTTCATATAGTTTGATCCATTGATTTCATTTCTGGAAACTTTACATATAAAGGTGTCCATTAAGTCATTATTGATAATATGAATTAGAAACAACCTACTACTTTGACCGTAGGAGAGTGTGAAAGGGGTTCCTGGACTCAGTTCTGCTATGTTAATGGGGGCTTTCCCACAGCGGCAAGCAATCCCTGGACACCAGCAGGTTATCTGAGAACTCAAGTCTGGCATATCTACCCAGAAACAGAATCAGATTCCACAGGTATAGGGCTCAGTCTCCACTTCAGATGCCAATCCCAATTCAGGTTGTTGCCTCTGCTTCTGACTGACTGACTACAAATCAGAGGTGCCTATGACTTGCTCCTCAAATTTGATTAATTTGCTAGAACAGCCCATAGAACTCAGTAAAACCTGTTTACTCACTAGATTACAAAGTTATTCTAAAAGGGCATAGCTATGAACAGTCAGACAGAAGAGATGCCCACACAGGCGAGGTGTGGGGAAAGCGTGCAGAGCTCTGGTACCTTGTTCAGGTGCACCTCTCTCCTTGCATTTCCAGTGCACCAATCCAGAAGCTCTCTGGGAAAGAGTTTACCACAGCTCTCCTTTAAGGTTTTTCTTGATGCTTCATTATGTAGTTATGATTGACTGTCATTGGCCACTGGCAATTGATTTATCCTCCAACCCCTTCTCCTGTCCGGTACAGCCAGGGGATAAGACTGAAAGTTTCAAACTTTTGATCATGTCATTGGTGCTATTGGTAACCAGCCCCCATCTTTGGGTGAGACCTAAAAGTCACCTTATTATCATAACAAAAGATACCTTTCTGGCTCTCACCACTTAGAAAATTTCAAAGTTTTTAGCAACTTTGTGTCAGAAATGGGAATAAAGACTAAATATACATTTATAGTAAGTCACAATATCATAGCCATGATACAGAGATATAATGGACTGTTACCTAACCAATAAAAGCTATGATTATAAAGAGAATTTCTAATATGGTGACGCACAAGTATAGAATACTATTAGAGCAACGTTAACTGGAAAAAAAACAGGTTAAAAATGTAGCAAATGTTAAGCTATAATGCTCAAATGTTAATGGTGGTTAAATTTTAAGTTTGTGAATGTCTTTTTCTAGTTCACTTTTATTAAAAAATTTTCAGCTGAGGAAATTTGAAGATCTAATGGCTTTATTAAGCAATTCATAAATCAAGCAGCATCCAATCTAACAACTAGAAGAGCACTCAGAGGGACAGTATAAAATGGAAGGTTTTTATAGGAAGAAGGGTGGGGCAAGGGAGCTATTTACAAAAGAAAAGAAAGGACTATTTTTAGGCCAGGGCATCTTCTTTGCAGGATCTGGTGGAAGAATGTGAACAAAAAGGTGGTATATGATAGTAAACACACAGGATGATCTAATCATAAATTTCTAACTGGGCAGGTCATGGTGGTTAGTCATGCCCCAGGCCTGTAGCTTCCCTAATAAACACCTAATCTCTGCCTTAAGTGAGACCTTTGATTGTTCTTGTACATCTAGCATAGCAAACCTTTAAAATGTCAGACTAATCTTCTTTTCCAGACCCTTTATGACATAGATAGACCTGTCTCAGACCTGGTCAGACTGTGGGGCAGAGGAGGGTTGAGTGAGAAGTGAGGGAGGGGTTGCAGAAAATGCCAGAGGCAGTGCAGGTGAAGCTGAGCTGCTAGCAGGGTGAGTGAGATTTCCCTACCCTTGGGCTGAGATGTGGTGTGTGGGAGCCTTGCATGGAGTCTGTGCAAGGCTAGAGCATGACTGGCTGAGGGAAAAGTCCTCCTAGTCCCTTCTAGAACATGGCAGCCAGGGGAGGGACTAACCTGCCAAGTCTAGCCTAGAAAAAGGACAGGACGGGCTGGAGAAGCTGACCATCCTGGAGCACACAGAATTTGGGGCTGGCAGAGTTAAATGGTAGGAGAAGAAACACTCAGCCTTTTTCACCCCATTCCTCCTGTTGAGGGGCCAGACCACTCACAGACTGAGGGCACTAGAAGCTGCACAGCCAGGTACCCACAAACACACATACACACCCGGGGGTACAGGAAACTGTGTTGGTGGCATGGTAGCATGAACTGCATTCACACAGACTCCAGAAAGAGGCCTAAAGCTGGATTGTAACTAAAAACAAACTAAGCAGTGTGGATGATTGTTCTGCAGCCACCTATGTTTCCCAAAGGATAGTATTTTCAAATGGGAGAAGGGATTTTGGGCACAGCCTTGAATTGGCCTGGCAGAGGGTGGAGGAATGATTTTTCTCTGGGTGTTCCAGAGGGGAGGGGCTCTGAGGCAGAAGCCATTCTCCCAAAATTGTGTAGTTTTTGAATAAATTACCTCTTTCCTTTTCACCAAACCTCTGCCTCTGAAGTTTGCTTATGCGCAGCAGGCAGCAGAAACCCTAATTTCAGTTCAGTAACACTTGGAGGTGGACATGTAACCACCCTCATAGAAACACATGCACCAAAACTCCTCATTGTCATCATGTTGTCCTTATACCATCTTTATTTACTGTGAATGTTCAATTCTAATTATACTGTAGCTGTCAATGTAAAAGAAGTATGTATCTGTCCATTTTTCTTTTTATCAAGTCATAATTTCCCCATTTTGCTTTGGCCTCCTTAATCTGCCATCCATGGATTTCATGTAACCTTCCTTGTGTTTTCTCCTTTAATTTTAAATGAGCTGAAAAACTGCCATTCTCTGGAACATTTTCTCAATCCCTTGAAATATATCTTCTAGGCATCTCATCAGTTTGGCACAAATAAACTTTAATAAGCTTGTATACAATTTTTCTAAAAGTTTGGATGTTCTTGCATCCACAGAAGGGAATGGCAAGGGGGTTTTCATTAAGATTGCTTCTCATTTTTGAAGGGGCAGTGTTATGATGCAGGGTCCCATGTGACAGATTACCTTTTGATGCTTGACCAGAAAATTCCAGACTGGTTAAGATTACATTTCTGAGAGAGGGTTAAACTTCAGTTAGATCAGATGTTAAATCTAGATTTGGTATCATGGACTTGAAGTAGGAGTGCCACCAGTTTGGGTCTGTGGTTTTCTCTTTAACAATCTTGTAATACATATTTTCTACATTGACCATCTAACACTTAGTGATACTACATGAAAATAATCATTGCTAATGCCTGACACTTTTCATCTTATTTGGCATCTCTTCTGCCTCTAACTGGGCCCAGCAGCTTTAAAGGACAAAGACAGGAGAGCTCAGCTACCCATTTTGCCTGCTGCTCACTGCTTCTTGGTGCTATCCTGGCCTCTTCAGCTAAATTTACAATTGTTCCTTGAGAATCTGTTATCTGCTAAGTAAGAACCATACTAATGAAATAGGAAATCCAAAGAGGTATGCCACATCTCTGGTTTAAGATTACAATTTGACTGGAAACTGAAGTCATATACTTCAAATAAAAATTAGTGAACAAAAGAACGTTTACCAGCCTGCAAACCCAAAGGTGGCTGGTTCAACTTCCAGCCAGGGCACATAGCCAGGTTGCAAGCCAGGTCTCCAGCCAGGTCTGTAGCTGGAGGCAGGTGAAAGGCAACTATACATTGATGTCTCTCTCTATCTCTGCCTCTCTCCCTTCCCCTTTCTCTAAAAATAATAAATAAAATCTTTAAAAAAAAGAACATTTAATCTGATACTTTGAGCCACAGACTTAAGCTACTAGTGAGAGCAAAAGAGATGTTAATCTATGAAAAACAAATTTATATACTTTTTTCATTCATTAATTCTGTGAAGTTTTAAAAAGTATTTTGAAAGCATAAATATCAATATTGACAAGACCATTATTTCTTCTTTTTTCAAATTTATTTTTTAATTTAGCCACACTAATACTCTTCTGCCTAGAGAGCAGTAAGTTGTTAAAGTACACAGAAAGTTGTTTTAATTTTAACAAATTAAAGAATAACTGTTTTTATCAAAGTCTGACTTGCTTCTTGTTTCTTTTGCTAATTTTTTTTTCAAAGAATATATTTCACTTCATAATAAGAAACAAATTTATTAATCTGAACACATTACTTAGAAATGATGTAAAGTAGTATATGTTTATTTCAAAAACAGTAACAATTTATATAGGTAAAGAAAACAAAAGGAAAGTGTAAATTATTTGACAAGAAAAATTATACAGTGATAAGAGAAGGGTTGCCCAAACCTAATATGGTGTGGAAAATTAATTACCAAATGTATTGTATATAATTGTCCACTAAATTATACTTGACATTAAATCAAGGGGGAAGAGAAACACCTTAATTCATCACATTGCCACTTCTTGTAAACTAAGGAGGAACATAGCAGATAAGAACCTCATTAGACCACATAGTTAGGTTTTTTTTTAAGTTTTTGAGGGTACCAAGGTTGAATCATGTTTTAAATTCTATTCTTAACTCATCACTGATGTTTTGGGGGACATTTCTCTTCTCTTACAATAAACAGGGAGTCTTTTCACTCATTCCTTAAATAAAATTTCTCCAAATATTTCAATATTATCTTATGGCTAAGACCTCATCCCTCCACACCCCACACTTGCATTACTAGAAAATAAACCAAAGAGTCTCCAAAAACCCAGTACGTGTTATAAGTTTAGCCTCAAGGGGAAAAAATTAAAGACACTGCTGAAAAATAGGCTGATCATTAACTCAATTGAGTTTATGAGACTCTCTGATAAATACATTCTGTTTGATGGTAATTTAATATTTTTCATAAGGAAAATTAATTTGGGTAAGGCTATTCTCTGTCTTATGTTTAAGTCAAAGCATGCTATGATTCATTCTTGGATAAAAATAAAATGATAAAATGAAACTGCAATGCCTTAACTCCCTTCCCCTACGAAACAAATTCAAATGGAATGCTGCAAAGGGTTTCTCTGAGAAAACGTAGGTCCAGAAAAAAAAGTGACAGCAAGATCAGGTAGACCAGAGGCGGTGGAGGAGGGGGAGCTCTGACAAGCAATGGTTGAAACTGGAAACCCAGTGTGCATTGATCTAAGCTATCTGTCAAATTGTAGGGCCATTGACCTTGAAGAAATAAATGTATCTTCTGGTCAAATACCTTCTGAATCGGTGCTTGCAGTTTAATCAGTTTTCAGGCCCTCACTCAGGTCCAGATTAATTTGTGCAGCTCAAAAGTTAATTAAACCCCTTCTTCCAACAAAACAGATCTGTTCTAAAACATTTGATGATAGCTAACAACTGTTTCTCAAAATTGCTCCAGAAAAAGATCTACTGGTGGCAATAGAAACCAAGAATCCTGGATAGCTCTCAGTTATTCCCACAAACTTTGTAACCATGTTCTTTGGCTTTTAGATTAGCTAACAAATTTCAATGACACACAAGTGTACCATTAACCTCTGTGAGAATCCATTCTGGCAGTCTCAAAAGCAAAGTTGTGGATTTTATAGAAACTGAAAAATCACAAACAGTTCTTCTGTGATTTTTTCCCTTTCATTTTCAGTTCCCTTAATATTTGCCAAACCAAAAGACTAAAAAGGAAACAAAAGAAATATTTAATTATTTAAAGATGTTATATAAGTAGAATAAGTATTTTGAAGTTTAGTGTTCCTGAAAGTTTAAAGTGTCTGATATACATATGTTTAAAGCTTCCTAACAGCTATTCCAGCTGCAGGCCTTGAGGGGGAAATAACTGATAGTCATTTGATATGATGTGACTATCTTCTGGTTGTAAATCCAACTGTCTCCAGCAGTTAGTGTTGAGAAAGCAATAGTGTCATGCATGTAACTGGTTAGTTTTTCATAGCCATTGTGTGTGAAATATATTAGATGCTTAACAGAAGTGGGTGACTCCTTTAAAATGTCTTTTCAAAGAAAGAACTGAAAAAGCAAATCTCCTCTGTGATGGGTAGAAATAGAAAGCTGAAGAATATATCCCTACACTGCTTATCTGCTCATAGAGATCTTACCTAAAGTAAAGAGAGAAAGACTCAAAGCTTTGAAGGAGAAGGAAGGATGATTCATGTGTCCTGTGGCATCTTTAATGGGATAAAGTACAGTCTTAGGAGCCAAGGGACAAAATAGCTGTCATCTTTACTTTTTGTACAGTTATAAGTTAAGTCAAGCAGAGAGTACACACAGGCAAGCTCTGTCCCTGCCCTCATCTGCATAGCTACCATTTACATGCTCAGTGTGAATGAAGACCAACATCATTCGTTGAAAGGCTTTGACATGTGACACATCTCATGCTTACCTTTGACATACTGAGCCTCAAAGCCAAAACAATAGTGGGTTTAGCAGAGAAAATTTGAAATAATTTCTTGAAGTTTAAGACAAAGAATAAAGGGTAAAAGTAGGTTATTACCTAAAACTAGGCAATCCTTGGGTTGCTTAGTTTAAATTAATAACATCAATAAAAACTGTGTTAGTAAAATATAATGTTTCTCATTGTGTCAGGACTTTTAAATCTTGTTCCTCTTTATAATCCTAACTGGTATATAGTTTCTATATAAAAATATAATGGTAACCAGTGAAAGTTTAGATTTAAATAAATATATTTTACTTATAAAATTTTGAATGCTTGAGCAGATTAATTAGGGGTGGGCTCTCACATTAGTAGAATAGAACTTGTGGGGCTTCTGGTCAAGATGGCAGAATAGGTGAATATAATACTGGCACCCTCCCATGACTATGGTAAAATTATAACTAAGCTACAGAAGAGTTATTGAGAACTGCCTAAAATCTAGCTGAATACAAGTCCAATAATAAAATATATACAGAAGAAGCCACATCCAGACTAATAAGGAGGAGCAGAGACTTGGGACGGGTAAGTCCTACACCCTAGCATGTCTGTTAAAAATCAGGATAGACATCTCAGCTGTGGAAGTCCTCCCTGAGGATCCAGGAGTCCCAACCCTACACTGGGTTCCTTAACCCAGGGTTCTAGTGCTGGGAAGACAAGTCTGCATAATTCCTGGCTGTGAAAACCCCAGGGGTTCTCTTAAAGAGCCTTCATAAACTAACTCAGACTTAGTCACTCTTAGCTCCAGCACTTGGATAGCAGCTCAATAGGAGTCAGCATATGCAAGAGAAACTGAATTGTTTGACGTCAGGGTGAGGGCTGAAGGGGCAGCTTTCTCTCAGACATAAATGTAGGCAGAGGCCATTGCTCCTTTGCTGACCCTCCCATGCAAGCTTAAGTAGGTGCCAATTCTGATCTCTATCAATCTGACTAACATCATTCACTCAACTGGTGATTCCCTGAGATCCCACCCCACCCAACCACTGGCTCACATAAGCCCCTTCCAGTAGCCTTTCCGTACAAATGCCTGTTTTGGTCCATGATGCAGATTTCCCTAAAATCTTTCAAAGGCTCATAAGCCCCAAACAAGCAGCATCTGATCTGGACATGCCCCATACCTCTTGCCGTGCAGCCCCAAGCCCAGCACAAGTGACAACCATCTGCAGATCGCTTTGTAGCTCATGCTGGGTGGCCCAAGCAGTGCACAGGCATGCTCTTGGCCTGCACCTCCTAAGAGACTCCAGAGTCAGTGTACCCAGTGCGTAGGTTCAGACCACACCAGAGCACCACCCATCACCATCATGAACAACACATTCAAGGAGCAAATTCAGTGGACACCAGAGTCTCAAAGTAGTAAGTCCTGCCCTGTATGGTGGCCCCTACACAGTATCTCCTCTGCTGTAGTCTTGGCCAGTCCTTGTAGCTGATAGGCGTGGGAAATAAATGCCTTTCATGGATGTGCCAACAGCAATTAAAACTCAACTATAACAGGAGGGTGCACACTGCCTGTACAGGGGGTGCGCCTGGAGCACTCAGCCTAGGTGACTACAGAGACTGCACTACTGGGCCCCACAGGGCCACTCTAACCAAGACAGACAGGGAGACATAACAACTCTACCTAATACATAGAAGCAAAAATAGGAAACCTGGTAGCCAAACATGAAACATGTCCCAGATGAAAGAACAGGGTAAAACTCCAGAAAAAAAGCTAAACAAAATGGAGACAAGTGATTTATCAGATACAGAGTTCAAAATACTAATTATAAGGATGTTTAATGAACTTAGAGGAAGAATAGATCAGCTCAGTGAGAACTTCAACAAAGAGGTAGCAAATATAAAAACAAGCTCTGGCTGGTAACACAGTAGATAAGGCGCCAGCCTGCGAACCCAAAGGTCACTGGTTCAATTCCCAGCCAGGGCACATAACCAGGTTGCAAGCAAGGTCTCCAGCCAAGTCCAAGGCTGGCAGCAGGTGAAAAGTGACCATACATTGATGTCTCTCTCCCTCTCTGCCTCTCTCCCTTCCTTTCTCTCTGGAAATAATAAATAAAATCTTTAAAAAAGAAAAGAAAAGAAAATATAAAAACAGAGATAGAAAACATGAAAAAACCCCACCAATCAGAAATTAATAACAAAAATTATACTAGAAGGAATTAATAGCAGGTTAGGGAATGAAACAAAGGACCAAATCAATAATTTGACAGAAAAGAGAGAAGAAGACACATAATTAGAATAACAAAAGGGAAAACAACCCCCCAAAAATGGAAATAGTTTAAGGGGCTTCTGGGACAACATCCAGCATACCAACATTCACATTATAGAGGTGATGGGAGCAGAAAACAGCAAGAAATTGAAAACTTATTTGAAAAAGATATTAACAGAAACTTCCCTAACTTGGTGAAGAAAATGGATACCCAAGTCTAGGAAGCATGGTGAGTCACAAACAATATAAAGCAAAAGCGACCAACACCAAGGCACAGCATAATTTAAATGCTGAAGGCCAAAGAAAATGAGACTTTTAAATGCGTGGAGGGAAAAACAGTTACTTACAAAGGAGCCCATAAGACTGTCAGCTGATTTCCCACAGAAACTTTGCAGGCCAGAAGGGACTGATACAAAATATTCAAAGTGATGAAAATCAAAAACCTACAATCAAGATTACTAGATTACTTAGCAAAGCTATCATTTAGAATCAAATGACAGAAAAGAAAAGGCTAAAGAAATTATTACTACTAAGACAGTATTATGATAAATGTTAAAGAGTCTTTTTAAGAAGAAAAAAAGATAAAAATATGAATAATAAAATGCCAATAAGTATATACCTATGAATAATTGCTTAAAATGCTCCAATCAAAAGAAATAAGGTAACTAAATGGATAAGAACACAACAGCCTTTAGTAAGGTCAGTTCAGATCAAAAGACACAAACTGAATGTAAAAGAATATAAAAAGATATTTCATGAAAATGAAAACAAACAAAAAGCTGGGGTAGCAATACTTATACCAGACAAAACAGATTTTAAAACAAACGCTACAACAACAGACAAAGAAAGACCCAGCAATTCAACTTCTGTGTATTTATCCAGAAGAAACCCAAAACACTAATTCAAAAGATATATTTATCCCTATGTTCATTGTAGTGTTATTTACTGTAGCCAAGATGCAGAAGCAACTCAAGTGCTCACACATAGATGAGTGGATAAAAAAGCTGTGGTAGATATTTGCAATGTAATAATAGTCATGAGAAAGAATGAGATCTTATCATTTGTGACAATACAGATGGACCTAGGGAATATTGTGCTGAGAAAAATAAATCAGACAGAGAAAGACAAATACCATATGATTTCATTTGTATGCAGAATCTAAAGAACAAAATAAACAAACAAAACAGAAATGGCCTCATAGATATAGAGAAAATTTGGGGATCTAGATGAAAAAGATGAAGGGATTAAGAAGCACAAATTGGTCATTACAAACCAGTCATGGGGATGTACAGCAGAGGGAATGCAGTCAATAATATTGTAATGAATATGTAAGGTGCCAGATGGATACTAGCTTTGTACCAGGGTGATCACTTCATAAGTTATATAAGTGTTTAATCACTATGTTATACACCTGAAACTAATGTAATATTGTATATCAACTATAATTGAACATTTTAAAAAATTTTAAGTGAAAAACATAACATAACTATCTTTTGGCGAGTTCTCTATACTTAGGGTTTAGCAGTTCATTGACATATTCAAATATATGAAACAAGGGTCATATGAGGTCAATGAGTAAAGACTCAAGAGCTGTGACTCCTGAAATTGTAAACTAGATTTGGTATCCATCTATTTACCTACCTACCTTTCATCATTTTTGTGAGAATCTCAGGAGAATACAATTACCCCAAAACTTTAGGAATCACATATACTATATAAAAGTCATTTGTAACAATATTAAATGCTATTCATTTAAATATCTAATCATGATGTTTCAACAGAAAATGGTATTATGAAAACTACCACCAAAGACAATATTCTGTTAAGAGTAATAGCTATACCTTTTTAGCAAACTTTCACTATAATATTTAAATACAGTTTGCTCCTACAGAAAGCGCAGATTGAAATTGGCTGAGGGGCAGGTTAGGGGGTAGAGGAGGGATTGAGCAAAAAGGAAAAAAGACTCATGGACAACACTATGATGATAGCTGGGAGGAGGGGTATAAGGGAGTTAAATGGTAATGGAAAAATACAATAAAGATGAAGTAAAATATAAAAAATAAAAACATTGGTTATTCTTTCTTATCTAAGATTTAAAATCTGTGAAATTTTCTCAAAACTTAATACTCCATATTGTTTTCTCTGTACATAATCACACATTTAATGGGTCTAGTTCAAAACGTCACTCACAGTTGAGATAAGACATCTTATACTGTGAAAACTCCACTTAATGATAATTTTTACTTGGTATAAATGCACAAAAATTAACTCCTGTAAAAATTTCTTATAAATAACGCATTCTTACCTTACTAATATCTAATTCTACTGGTGAAGATACAATTGACATTTGTTATGATGACTTAAAAAGCAATTCCAAGTGCCTATCTTTTTTTGTATTTGAAATCTGGGTAAAACAATTTGACAAAAATAGTTGTGAGGGCAAAATGAGGTAATACATGTCAAAGCATTTGGGTGAAGAAGACAAATATATTTTAGTATAAACCCCAATTGTTATTATTTTAGCAATAACATGGGGTACAAAGGTTTTAAACTTCAACATTACTTAAAAATTTTCTAAATATTTTATGACATTAAAAGATTACTGAGTTTCAAAAAGAAATAGGCAGCACATAAAAAGTTGTTTCATGAAAAAGAATACACAAACAATTCCAGAGTTCTCTAGATAAATACCAGCAACACGTAAATTAAGAAAACTGATACTATTTTTCTTTTCAATTTTGTAGTCTGCTATTAATTTTGCTCTATAAGTTTTAACTAATTCTGTGCTTATTTCTTGCAAGTTATCTGAAGGAGGCACTAAACAATGTATCACATGTAAGGTGGTAACAAAAACTATGAAGGAAAGCAAGCATCATCGAAGGATAAAGGACAGGGAGTAATAATGGAGTTAGGTTGAACCATATACAATTCTGTTTTATAGTTGAAAAGGGTTTTCAGTTGAAATAGCTCAAGTTTTGCATGATTCAATCAATATATAGCATGCAATTTTTTTAAAGTTCCAAGTATTTCAGGCTTTAATCCATCTTCTTCTCCTTCCCATCTTTTTCAATAAGCAGATACCCAATTTTTATTTTTCTTTAACAAGGGTAACCTCTAACTCTGTTAATAGTCTTTCTCATTTACTTTTCTTTGACTTGTCTTCTTAGCAGCTCTTTATTAATTGCTCTAGTCTTATTTCTTCTACCCTATTTAATGCACTTTTTTCCAGAATTTTATCTTAAAACCTTTTCACCATAAACTTCTGCAGTTCAAAATCTTATAGATTTGCTCATTACTTAAACCTATTGTGACATCTTAACTTCTGCCTTCAGTATTCATAATAGAAGTATTTGTTATTATTATGGTCATTTAGTTTACATTGAGCTATTATTATTTAAGTTTTCCTATGTATATATTTTTAACATTTTTATTGAATTTATTGAAGTGACATTGGTTAATAAAGTTATACAGCTTTCAGGTGTACAACTCTATAATACATCATCTGTATATTGTATTGTGTGTTCACACCCCAAGTCAGATTTCCTTCCAACACCATTTATCCCCCCTCAACTCTCCTCTACCTCCTTCACCTGCCTTTTCCTCTAGTAATCACCATTCATTGTCTGTGCCTATGAGTTCTGTTTTGTTTTTATGGGACCTTTTTTGCTTAATCCTTTCATCTTTTTCACTCAGCCACACAAATCCTCTTCCCTCTAAAGGATGTCAGTCAATTCTCTACCTATAAGTCTGTCTCATTTTGTTTGTTAATTGATTTTGCTCATTAGATTCCACATCTAATGAGCAAATTATATGGTATTTCTTTTTCTCTGACTGGTTTATTTCACTCAGCATAATGCTTTCTAGGTCCATCAATGCTGTTACAAAGGGTAAGATTTCTTTCTCTTTTAAGGCTGAATCATCTTCCGTTGTATAAATGTATCAAAGTTCTTATTTCCACTCATCTAATGACGGACACTTGGGCTGCTTCCCTTTTCTCCACATTCTCACCAAAATTTGTTGATTTATGACAGCCATTCTGACAGGTGTGGCATGATACCTTATTGTTGTTTTAAAATTAATTTATTGTTGTTTTATTACAATTGTCCCATTTCCCCCCATTGCTCTCTTGCCCCACTCTCCCCATAATGATCCTATGGTATTTGTTTTGTGCTGCCTGGCTTTTTTCACTCAGCATAATTCTCCTCAGTTCCATCCATGCTGTTGCAAAAGGTAGAGGTTCCTTCTTTCTTTCTTCTGTTGTTTTAGTTTGTATTTCTCTGATGACCAATAACATTGAACAATTTTTCATCTATCTATTGACCATCTATCTGTCCTCTTTGGAGATGTGCCTATTCAGGTCCTTTACCCAGTATTAAAGGACCAAAATCTATAATGCTATGTGGGTGCCTCTTCCTGATTCTGATGTTCTGGGTTAGGGGGCCTGGCTTGGGGTTGAGGCCCCACACTTCTCAGCCACACCCCTCCAGAGCTGAGACTTTCCCTGGAATCTCAGCTGCCACCCATGGGTGCAGGGATAGCCCTCTTTGTGTCTCTGCCCTTCCTGCCAATCTCAATGTGGCTTCTTCTATAAGTCCTTATGGGTAAGACTTCTCTTCAGCTAATCTTCTGTTGGTTATTCAAGACGGTTGCTCCAGAGCTTAGTTGTAATTCCAGTGTGGTCCTGGAAGGGGATAAGTGTACCTTCCACCTACTCCCTCGCCCTCTTTGTTATCTCACTTATACTGCAAAGTGAGTCATTTATTTTTTAATGACATCTCAAGATTTAATTAACCATCCATAGAGTAGGTACTCAGAATCTATTTCCAAATGAATTTGATTTTTTTAAAAATTTTATTGTTGTTGTATTACATCCATCCCCTTTTTGCTCCCCTCTGTCCCCCTCCCCACCCACCCATTCCCCCCAAAGTCAATCCCACCTGTTGTCCATGTCCATGATTCCTTTATACTAGGTTCTTGTCTAAGCTGCTCCCCTTCTTTGCCTCTGCCTCCCCTCTCCCCCCAACCCCATTCCCCCTGACCACTGAAGGCCTATTCAATTTTACACTTTCCGGTGTTCTAGGAAAGTGAATTTTAATTTTTATCAATCTTAGTAGTTTGCTGCTTGAGAAACCTTAAAATTCCCCAAAGGGAGCAATACTATGACTGGTTGTACAATGTATGTGAAAACATAAATTTCCAGTAAAATTTATTTGGACATTTCTTCATATTGTTTGCTATCTTAAAACTCAAAAATGCCTTCACAATGCAGGATACCATATGTAAACATTTTGAATCAGCTGAGCCAGAAAATAGGACTAATTGCTCTGAATTGTTCAACTCCACAGTTTCGTTTTAATCTTATGTGATAACATAGGCTTGCCTCAGGTTGTGCATGCCAGAAAAGCAGATAAAATACCCAAGACAAAAGCAAAATGAACAATAAATTTTCATTTATTTGCAGGAAGAACTCTCATAACAAACATAACTTTGAACATTATAATATAGGTCAAACCTGCATGAACATGTTAAAAAAACCAATTACTACTTCAGTTCTCTTCTTAGGACTATAAAAATAACCAAAACTTATAATGTTACCTTTAATTTGCAGCACTGAATTTTCTATTCATTAAGCTCTAGGATTCTAGAGAGCCATTAGTGAAGAATCCCACATTATTAACATAAAATCTGAATTTATATCTGGCACTAATCATTGTTAGCAAAATAAAAATATATGAAAATCTTTTCTTTCTGCTCAAGGAAATTCTGTACCCTGTGGTCTTATACTTTAAATATCTCAGCCTTATGTGTTTTCAAGACATGGAGGCTATTAAACTGAGCAATCTAGGAAAAAATAATCTATAAACTGTAATTTATGGCAACAAAGATAGACTAGATGGAGCTAATATGAGCTGTCTGTGTATATGGAGCTTTGTCTTTAAATAGGATAATCTAATAATCAGACCATTCTTCATATTTTACCTTCATTCTTATTATTGATATTAAATCATAAACTCAACTAATTTAAAATGAGACCTTATGTGACTTAAGGAATTAATGAAATCTAAAGAAATTTAGGGCATCAAAATGAGCACATTTTTTGGTAACACCATGACCCATTAGAATAATTACCGCTGAAGGAAGATGAGATAGTAAGGAAGAATGACTCATAAGAAGAAAAGGCCAATCTCATATTACTAATAGAATGAAACCTGAGAAGTATTGATTATAATTGCTCATCATGCTTTGTAACATTTTAAATAATATAAATGTTTAGACCAAGACTTAGATACTATTTACCAGACTTACTAAATTGTATTTATTATTAGGTATGGCTATGTCACCTTTCACATATGTAGCTTTACCAAAATCTTACCTGTAAGTGGCATATGTATCTTCTATATCATTTTTCCATAGATCTCAGATATGTGCTCCTCCTTTGGTGTGGCAGGGAAGAAAATGGGTAAAATTTCATGATTCAGAATTTTAATTTATTTATAAAAGAATCATATCTATATCAATTTCCTGCCCTTTGCATTTGCTTCTTTCTGAACACATATACCCATGGGCATCAAATCCAACTGCATTTTCCACATTCATTGAAACCCAGTAGATTGGTTTGCATGTGTAGTTCTCAGTGACCCTTTAGAATTTGAATGTTTAAGCACTGTGACAACTGCTATACTTTCAAATTACAATTTGAAATTGCTTGTTGTTTGTATACAATAATTTTGTTTAATTTTTCAAATATTGATCATTTTCTGCATCTTTTCTTGAACTTTCATATGCATAACATATATATAAAAATGATTACTGTTTTATTTCTTTTTAATTCTTATGTTTACTTATTTTGCAGACCTTATTGACTCAGCAGAGACTCCAGTATAATGTTGAACAAAAGGAGGCTTGAAGTCTTGTTCCTGACTTTAAAGGCAGTGTTTTAATATTTCATTATGAAGTGTTATATTTCACATAGGTAATATTTGTTGGCTTTTAAACATAGTAAATAAGATCTATCACTTCTACTTTTATTTACTAAGAGTTTATGTCATGGATGGGCCATGAGTTTATTAAACATTTTTTCTGCAAGTATTAGGGTAATCATATTGTTAAAAAGTTTTAACCTTTTATTATGATAAAATACACTAATAACAGAGTTGTATTTTGGCTCTAACACAGTTTTCTAGACTACAATAGCATTGTTACTTCCATCTAAAATCTTTAAGCTGTTATATTTTTAGAATTGTATATGATACAACTATTAAAAATTTCATCCTGTACCATTATTATTCATTTTTGCAATATTATGTTTAGTTCTTAATATTCAAATTTTATAATTTTATACTGAATTTCAAGAGGAAGTTGTTAAAGCAGAAAAGATTGCTATTACTTACAAATACTAATAAATACACTAGACTTCTTTTACTAAGTAGAAATTGTAATAGAAATATACCATATTTCCATTAACATAAAATATAACTTTGCATCAATAAAATACATATAATTTATTATATGTATTAGAGAAAACCTCTAACTCTACCAAGGGAAATAACAGAGAAAATATTAGAAAGATATACTTAATTGAAATGAATCTACATTTAATAAAATTCCAATCAAGTGAAATCCCAAATACTTTGTTTTTTTGAAAGTCAACCTTTTATGTATTAATTTTTAGAGTGAGGAGAAGGGAGTGATTAAGAGAGGGAGAGAAACATTGATGTGAGAGAGAAATATCCATCAGTTGCTTCTCACACACTTCCTGACCTGAGCTCAAACCGGCAACCCAGTCATGTACACTGAATGGGCAACTTTTCTCTTTGCATTAGAGCCCAGCCAACCAAGTCATATTGGTCTTGTTTCAGGAACAAATGTTATGATTGTAAAAATTAACAAAAGCAGTTAAAAGGATCCTTCTAATGCAGTCCTGTATGTTGTTGGGTGGAATATCGGAATTATATGCTTCTGTAGTAGGTTGTACCTTATATTATTGTTGACTGTTTAGAATAGTTCATATAAAATTGTAGATAGAACTTAAGTTATAGAAAACTGTCAATAATACTAACTCTTATCTCTACAAATGCAAATTATATTATTTAATAAATACACATTCGATTTTTCACTTTTAGAAAAGCTGACACCAAAGATTATGTTTTAATATATTATTTGATGTCAACCAGTTGTGCCTCAATTATTAAATTCATTTCAGCTTCTATGACTGTGAAAATACACTAATACATATTTTAACATTGTTATACCTGCATTCTTAATTATCCTTTGTCATACTATGTATACATACTTTTCTTTGTTATAATTGCTAATATTTTAATTAGGATTTTTGCATTTGTGTTTATAATAGATAAGGTCCTTGTAATTTTATATAGTGTTTTTGGTAAATGTTACATTTGCTATACCAAAAAATAAAATTGTTGAGGAACTTTCTTATTTTCTCTCTTCTTTAGAGAAGTGTGAATAAAATAGAGATTGTCTAGCTCCTAATTGTTTGGTAAAATTATCCTGTAAATACATATATTAAGGATTCCTGTTGTTTTTGCTAATTTATTTGACTTTTGTTTTTATTATGATTTTTGTTGTTGATTCTCTCCATGGTTAAACTTGTTTGTTTTTAAGATTTTATTCATTATTATTATTTTTTTCTTAAAGATTTATTATTTCCAGAGAGAGAGGAAAGGAGAGAGGCAGAGAGGGAGAGAAACATCAATGTATGGTTGCCTTTCACCTGCCTCCAGCAATGGACCTGGCTGGAGACCTGGCTTTCAACCTGGTTATGTGCCCTGGCTGGGAATTGAACCAGTGACCTTTGGGTTTGCAGCCTGACACCTATCCACAGCCAGGGCCATAGTTAAACTTTTTATTGCTAATTTAATTTCATTGCTTTTAAAGCAATTACTCAGATTTTCTATTTATTTTAAAATATGTTCTGTAAACTATTTTTCTAAGAATTTTATATATTTCTTTAAAAGATTTTATTTTTAGAGAGAGGGGAAGGGAGGGAGAAAGAGAGGGAGACAAACATTGATGCGCAAGATACAGTTGCCTCTCATAGGCCTCAACCCTGGAACCTGGCCTGCAACCCAGGCATGCGCCCTGACTGAGAATTGAACTAGTGACCTTTTGGTTTGTAGGCCAGTGATCAATCCACTGAGCCTCATTAGCCAGGACAGAAATTAATATTTTTAAAAATTATTGGCAAGTCCTAGCCAGGTGGCTCAGTTAATTGGAATGTTTGGTCAGGGCACATACCTAGGTTGAGGGTTCAATCCCCGCTCAGGATATATATCGGAGGCAACCAATTGAAGTGTCTCTCATATGGATGTTTCTCATTCTCTCTCCCTTCCTTTCTCTCTAAAATCAATAAACGTATCCTCAGGTGAAGATAAAAAATTACTGATAACATGTTATTTTGCAATGGTGGTCTAATTTTAACTAAAGCTTTTCTTCTTCTCATGTTTAATCTGCCAGAGATTTATTTTATTAGTTTCTCTAAGAAAATTAACTTTGGGTTGTTTGCTCTATCTATTGCTTCTTTATAATCTATCTTAGAACTTTCTATTCTTATCCTTAGTTTTTTCCTTTCACTTTCTTTGGATGATTTATTTCTTTCCTTTTTTTTTTTTTTAATATCTGTATAAATTAGGAGCTACTGACTAATTTCATCTTTCTTCATTTCAATATATACATTTAAGGCTTAGCTTTCTCATCATGGTTTTAGCTAAATTCTATAAATTTTAATTTATAGTGTTTGCATTATTATCAAAGTCTAAATATTTTCATCACCAAAATTTCTTAAAGTGTTTCATGAGTTATTTAAGTACAGGAGTTACTTATAAATATTTTTATTCCCAAATATATGGAAACTATTTTGCTCCTTTCCTGATTTTTAATTTATCACATTGTGGGTGGAAGCATAATCTATATGATTTATTTTATCCCTAAATGTGTTGTCATTTGTTAATAGTTTTATATGGGTTTGAAAAAATAAACCTTAATTCTTGGGTACAGTTTTCTGTCTATGTCAAATCTGCTTTTTATAGACCTTAAACACTTAATGTATGTATGTACTTAATTATATATAATGTATATGTGCACATATAATTTTATGTGATATGTCTAAATATAAAGAAATGTGTTTTTAATGTTACTATTTTTCAATTACAGTTGTTCCATTTTTCCCCCATTGCTCTTCCCTGTCCCCCATTCCCACAGTCAATTCCCGCTTTGTTGTCCATGTCCATGGGTACGTTATACTTACTTGTTCCTTGACAAGACCCTTCCCCTTCTTTCCTCTACTTCTCCCCTCCCCTCTGGTCACCGTCAGTTTGTTCCTTTTTTCTATATCTCTGGTTCTTCTCTACTCTTTTGTTTATCTTATTCACTGGTTTCCACTTATAGGTGAGATCTACCACCTGGCTTATTTCACATAGCATAATACCCTTCAGTTCCATCCATGCTGTCACAAAAGTAGGAATTCCTTCTTTATGCTGTATAGTATTCCATTTATAAATGTTCCACAGTTTTTGATTCACTCATTTACTGATAAATATGTTGAAATATACCATGATGATTACAGATTTTTTATTTTTTGCAAACCAGTCCATTTTTGCTTCATATATTTGGGATAAATGTTATTGAGTACATACTGGTGAATTACTCCTTTTATTATTTTGCTATAACCTCTTTTCCCTAAAGAATTCTTTTAGGTTTAAAGTTTATTTTGTTTGATATTATTATAATGGTATCAGTTTTGTTATTTAGTATTTACCTCAAATATAATTTTCCATTCCTTTACATTCAGTTTTGTGTCTTTATGTTTTAAATAGTTTTTTTTGTGAATAATACACAGGCAGGTGAATTATTTCTTAATGTACTCTAAGAATTCTTGCCATTTAACTTGCAAATTTAGTATTAATTTCTGCCATTCTATTTTTTTAACTTTGACTTTGAGATTATTATAGATTGATGCTAAGTTATGGGACATTCCCTTCCCTGAGTTTCCCCAATCGTAATATTTAACACAACCATAGTAGAATATCACAACCAGTAAATTGTCAGTGATACAAACCATTGATCTTATTTTGTTTTCACCCCTTTTACATGTACCGGTATGTGTGTATATGTATTTAGGTCTATGCAGTTTTATCACAGATACAGATTTTTCTATCACCCTAGGTAAACAGAGAATAGTTTCATCACAGGAATTTGTTTTGCTGCCTGAATCCATCCCCCTTCCCTTTCAATTCCCAAAAAGCATTAGCCTATCATTTTGTCATTTCAAAAAAATTACATAATTGGAATCACAGAGTATATGCAATTTTGACATTGGCACTTTTTTACTTGATGTAATTCTTATACTTAAGAACCATACAGTTGTTGCATGTATCAATACTTGTTTCTTTTTATTCCATGGCATAGATACAATAGACATTTTCATTCAAAAAGATGAAGGAGATCAAGCACACAGTGGCCACTGCTGCCTCGCAATTCTATTTTCAATTCTTTGTTTCCATTCTCTCTTGAAGCCAATTCCAATTTGGCTTTTCCCATTGTGCCTTTACAAAATCTACTCCTGTTATTGCCATCAGTGACCTTCTTGTTGCTAAATCCATTGGTCATTTCTCAGAATTATCTTACCTGACCTATTACCAGCATTAAACGTCATCGATTACTCCTTTCTTTTTGAAACACTTTCTTTATTTGGCTTCCAGGATAAGGAATAAATATTTCCCTACTTACTTCACTACTCTCTTTTTTCACACTCTGTATTTGTTTCCAATCATTGCTGTAGCAAAACCCGACAAACTTACTATACCACAGTAGTGGAGGTCAAATGTCCAAAATGAGTTCCACTGAGTTAATGTCAAGGTATCAAGCCCTCCCTAGGCTCTAGCAGAAATTGGTTTCCTTATATTTTCCAGCTTCTAGAAGCTGTTTGCCTTCCTTGGCTTATGGCCCCTTTCAGCAATCATGTCACTTGGACCTCAGCTTATGTGCTCACACCTATCTGATCTGACCTTCCTACTTCCCTCTTATAAGGACCATTGTGATTACTTTGGATCCTTCCAATAATACAGGATAAGTCTCCCCACCTCAAGATCCTTAATTATATCTGCAAAATCCCGTCTCTTGGTGGGGTTAGGAAGTGGACCTCTTTGTGAGGCTTTTATTCACCTGCCACATTTTCTCTTGCAGATTGTTTCACATCATTCTAACCAAAACACTGTCATGCTCCAAGGTATCAATTCTCAGATCTTTTCCTCTGTACCCGTACTTACTGCTTAGGTTAATTGATATGGTGGTTTATATAGCTCATATATCATGGTTTACAAATTCCAAGTATATGCTGATGATGTTCAAATATATGTACACGTCCAGTCTGAACTCTAATTGCTTATTTGATAATCTCTACAGTGTTTCCAATAAGCATTTCAAATTCAAAACACCCCGAATAAAATTTCTCATTTATCTTGTATCGAAAAGCATATTCTCTTGAGTCTCTCATCTCGTTAGCTTCAAAATTCCAGATTTGCTTACTCATGACGAAACCAGTAAAGTCTCCTTCGATGTCTTTGACTTCAACTTATATCCAATATACCAGAAAATCTTGTTCGTGCTACCTTCAAAACATATCCTGAAGTAAATGGCATTGCTTTACCCCCACTAGCAGACTAGTCCAAGCCACCATAATCTCGTGCCTGGATGATTATAATAGCCAATTAACCACCCTCCTGTTTGCATCCTTTCTCCCTGTGTTTTATTCTTAACTCGTCAATGTGAGCGAAAGCATAAGTCAAATAATTTCACAGCTGGTGATGTCCTCTCACTCACAGAGGAAAAAGGCAAGAAGGCTTAGGCAAGCCTGAAAAAAGGCCCTACAAGTATGCACTCACTCCCCCCCCCCCCTCCCCCAACCTTCTTTTGTTTCCTCTGTGACTCATTTTCTAGTACTTTCTCCTAAGCCCCCTTTCCGTTCCTGGACCACAACAGGAGATTTTCCTGTAAGGATGGTGTACTTTCTTCTTTTTTGGCATGCTCTCTCCCTTCCTCAGGGTCTTTGTTTAAATTTGGTCAGCTGGTGAGGCCTTCCCTGACCAGCCCTTGGGCCGCTGTGATCTCCACCTCTGTGCCATAGCACGTCCTCACCGTCTGCCCAGTTTATTCTGTCTCCACACCACTAATTCTCATGTGAGAGACTTGCAAGAGTCCCTCCCAAGATCCTGTACCTTATTTTGTATTCTTTCTCTTAAAGACAGCCCCTAAATTATTTCAGCCTGAGGTGTTGTCAAATTTAGATCTCACTTGTTTATTGCCTGCCTCCCTTCCTAAGAGTGTAAACTCCATGAGAGCAGGGAGTTTTGTCATTTTAGATCTCTGCTGTGTCAAGAGCGCCTAGAGAAGTACTTGACTCATTGTACATGATAAATATTTGTTGAATCACTTAATAAAATCAGTTTAAAATTCACCAGTCCCCAAACTTTTTCGGCACCAGGGACTGGGTTTTCCAGAGATGGGGGTGGGGGAAGGAAGGAGGCAGAACTAAGCTTGGGAGTGGGACTGGGTCCCTGAGCTTCCCTCACAGGTAGTGGGTTCCTAACAGTCCACAGACCCACTTACCAGAACTGGGTAGCTGTCTGCCTGCAGGGTGTTGAGGAGCCCTGGTTTACATTACAAAGGAAAAGGCCAATGGCGAGAACTCTAAAATAACTGGTATATTAAAAAGGACCATAAACAGAATTAAATGGTAAGTAGCTCAGTAAAATGCTTGCACTGACTTTACAGACAAAATTAAGTATCTTTAATATACAAAATAAAACAAAAGATAAAATTCAACCTCCCTCCCTCAAAACAACAACAAAACCATGGAAAATATGTAAGCAGTTATTTGCCAACTTTAGTGAAATCTGCCTTTGTGTCCTTGGAATCAAGATTCACATAGTTTTGATAGAAGAATCCAACCGGTGATAATTAAGTTATTTTTGCTCGGTATTTTTTCTTTATTACTATTCTTAGGTTGGCTTAATTCCAGCATGTCTGGAACAAACAAGACACTATGGACTGCTCTCATAAAACCGAGGCAGACATATGACTTTGGACTTCACATTTCTCAATAAATAAACAAGTACATTTTCTTATGCTTAGTACAATAGTACTAAGAAATAAATATTCCTAAAATATATTTTAATCATGAATAAGAAAATGGCTGCTTATGAATCATAAGCCACAAAACCAGGGAGATGCTTTTGTACTGTTGTATTTAATTATAAGCAGCATTCATATACATTTTTCTAATACAGGCCCTAATTCCAGTAGAGTTGTTAATCGGCTTGTTTATTTATAGCATGTGTTCTTTAAACCATTACCTAGAATGATTAAACATTTTGAAATAGGTTGTGTATACTGCTATTGCTGATTTTTTTCTTTTTCTTTTTGTAAATAACACTTATTTAATTCTTTCATGATTATAAAAAATTTTGTTTATTATTGTAAAATAATAATATAGAGATAAATATAATAAGAAAGTCTCCTCTATCCTCACTACATAAATTCTTTCTATTTTTGTACATATAGTTTACAGCACAATTTAAACTATTTTAGCAGAGCTTAGATCTTACTCTATATTATTTTGCATCTTGATTTTGTAATTCAATTTCACATTGTGAACATTTTCCATATGCCATGTTTTCTATTTATATACTAAAACTGATCATGTACCACAATTTTTATATTGGCCTAAATGGAACTGATTAGGTTTAACACAATAGTTTATAAGTAACCAGAACTGAATGAAACCAGAGCTAAGGACCAATTTCACTACTTTGCTTTGTCTGCAATGTAAGAAGTTAGGCTGAATAAAATGTGTCAGCCCACTGCTGTCCCTGGCAATCCTAGTTCATACTTGGGTGACTGCTAATCAGAGGTTCTTAACTCGTCTCCAAGATGTAAAGAGATATTGTGGCTTAGCCAACCGGTATCCTTTTAATAGTGGAATCACATACTTTTGGCCCTGGCCTTAGATAGCCCGTTCCAAAGAGCAAGACTACTTGTGATTTTTCTGACATTTGAAAGATATTAAAAAGCCAGCATCCATCCTTTCCAATGTTTTCTGAGTTTTACACTTAAATTTTTTTCAGCCTGTAGCTAGTTTCATAGAAAATTGACATATTCAGAAACAAAGACTAGTACTATGTCAGTGTTTACCCAAAAAAAGTCTGAGGTTTTTACTACCTAGGACAGCAAAGCATTTATAATAGACTATGTTTTTTAAAACTCTCCTTATTTCCCAGGGAGAACACTGCTCTTGCCTTACCATGATTCTGCTCTCTGGTGACCTAAAACTTTAAAAAAACTATGCTTTCACTTGCAAACATCAACAGGTCTCAGAAAAATGCCACATTATAACCTTTCAATGTTTACAAATGTTGATCACAGCTTGAAGGTGGGAGTATATTTTCAGGGTTAAGAAGGACCCCCTGGGTGGAGTACAGGGGAAACCGAGTAAATAAATTGATTGTTAAATTTGAATCTCTTGCTTCTGAACCTTAAAATTTCATTCCAATTCTTTACATGTCTAACTCCATCTATTCATATACAAATCCAGACCCAGAACCAATTAGATTGACAGGATTTTTCTTTTTGAATTACTTGCATGCATTTTATTTAGTGGTTCTTGTCATGATTTTACCTTTCATTTGGTGGCAGCTGTAGAGATCAATTATTTTAAAAAATCGTTCTACTTTGTTAGCGTTCCTAACTCATATGTTCACCATATCATCAAATCTAATTAAAGAGGACATTGTATCATTTTTATTTTTTAATTAATTTTATTGATTATACCATTATAGTTTTTCAAAATTTTTCCCCTTTGTTCCTCTCTGCCCAGTACCTCCTTCCCTTCAGGGCTGTATTAATTTTCTCATATAGCTTACTCAAAAAGATAAATAACTTCACATTTTTTCTTTGATTCACCCATATAAATTCATTATTTTGATTAAAAAAATTTTTTTATTGTCACCCAAGAACATTTTTTTTCATTGCTTTTCGAGAAAGAGGAGAGGGGCAAGAGAGAGAGAGAGACATCAATTGGTTGTCTCTCACACACACCCCAATGGGGGATCAAACATGCAACCTGAGTATGTACCCATGACCTTTGGTCTATGGGATGATGCTCCAACTTGCTGAGCCACACCAGCCAGGGCTGAATTCATTATTTTTAGAATAGTCACAGAATATGTAAATGTATCCCAAATATATAATGTTTGTTTTTAAATAACTAAATCTATTGTAGGTAACGTTTAGATACTAAATTACAAGTTTAGAATTCTCAAAGATGCCTATAATGAAACTGAATATTGCATTCACTCACATAAAAAGTTGTTGGCCAAGACACAATGAAATTTCTTAGAAAAGTAACATTTTCCTATAAACATTTGTCTTAATGCACTTGTCTTTAAAGACTAATGATGGTCACTAAAATTTCCAACCAAAGTCTAACCATTTTTGAGTATTTGGGATTTAAAAGAATGAGGTTCTCTTTCAAAAGGACTCAGTAAAGGTTAACCATGACAGTTATATAACTAAAACTTATACCAGTCATCTCTAGAAAATGCAGTTTGCTTTCTACAAGTCAACAGATGAAATTAATGTCCAAATAGGAGAAAAAATATGGGCAGGTCTGTGTGTGTGTACATATATATGTGTATATATACATAGACATATTCTGGATATATTGTGGATTCTGCTAAGGAAGGAAGACAGTAATTAAAGTTTAATGACTATATTCTATAATGCAACATAGCAGATGCTTAATTATTATGTTTGCCTTATAATTCCCTGAATCAGATGCCTTCTTCACTCTGCTGTCTGTCCCAGTAAGTTGACCTGTATGAATGGTATCAATATAGTCCTCTAAGTGGTTTTGGCCAGTGGCGGGTTTAGATAGACTAAGGAAGGGAAAGATGGAGGTCAAGGTATATATCCCTGTTTGCTTACCATGAGGTTGCCTTGGGCTGGCTGTGTATCGAAACAGGTCACTGCTCCTTTCAAGATGGCCAGAGCTATCAAACTTGCTTCTTCTGGGCTCTGGTAAACTCCTTCCACTCATCCTCAACCGTCCACAGATGTGTGCACTTCCTTATAGTTCTGCAACTTGCCCACATTTTTGTAATTAGTCACTGTTTATAGAAACCTTTGTTGAATTATCCTAATTTATGTGGGCTATGTGATTTCTGTGGAGGTCCCGACGGTTACATCCTTTTTGGAAGTATTCTTTCTCTGGGGAATATACCCCTATGTTAGTACATGAACTAGTAAGAAAGAGCTAGGATTTAAATTTAAATATCAATAAGACAAATAATAATTTTTTAAAGCATATGGATCTTCTTTTCTGTGCACAAAAGCCATCATCAAGGATTTCAAACCTTCTTTGAAACCCCCAAAATTATATCAGAAATTATTAGTGGCCCTTTCAACTGCAGTACTACTTGTGTAGTTGGGAAAGAAGGTATCTTAGACTGCCTGCTCATAGCTGTTTGTGAAGATTTTCCTTTCAAAAGCTTTCCCCCCTTCCTAGGTCAGGGATCAGAGAGGGAAGTATTAGCTCTGCTAGTTTATATCACCCATTAATCTTACCCTCTTCATACTTGAAACCCTATGGAGGGCTTGGAATACTAATGAGTTTGGATATTTGTTTGCTGGTCTGTGTCTAACATTCAGTTAGCTCCCCAAGGGCAATTCACAGTTTTAAGATCTGAGTTTGCAGAAGGTTGAAGGTTGAAAGGTCTGTCTATGAGGGTAGTTAATATTAAATACCACATTGTCCTATAAGTGTCATAATATGTCCCGGGTTTCATTAGCTTATAATACCAATAAGAGCATGTTTACATTAGTACTTTCATGTTTCCCCCATCCTCCTCTTCACTAGCAGAAATTCCAATATTTTCCTACAGTTCCCATTTCAATTGTTTCTGAGAATCCATGCCTATAAATCATCCCTACTCAGACTCAGTGCTCACTGGGAAAGCAGGAATTTAGATATTTCCCTTGAGTTTGGGCTCCAAAACAGTAGCATCAGTGACAACTGCACATGAAATTGATCAGCATCAGCTCACTGCAGGGAAAAGCCCTGCAGGTCCCTTCAAAGCAAGGGAGAATATTTCCTCCCTCTGTGCTGCTCTCAACCAAGGTGTGCCCTCAGCCAAACCGCAAAGCCCCAAAATGTTACAGATCACTCATGCATACAAAAGCACATGAGAACACACACATGCGTGCATGTGCAAACACCATTTCCCCAGGCGTGCACTGGTGCAGTAAGATTGACTAAGGTGGATCCTGGTCTGAGCTTCATAGAGAATCAGGAACCACCATTCCTTTCTAACCTTTAACTTTGGCATCTCAGTCTTCACCCAGGATCTGACTCCTTATTCATATGCAGAAATTCCAGTGTCCTTCTAGTCTATATATTCAGCAGTCACTTTCACACAGCACATGTTTTTTTATATATAAAACTCATGGGGATTGAGGTCAGATTTCCAGCTCTTTTTTTGTCTCTAGAGACTTACTAGTCTCATGTGTGAGACCTGCAGGATACCAAATAATATTTGAAGAGAAGCTCACAACCAGCTCTGCCCACTAATAATAGCATGCAAGCACTGAAAGGCCAATAGATATTTTGTAGGAATGTGACATCTCCCTCACCCAGGGCCCGCAGGGGCTGTGCCCAGTGCGCCTATTTCATAGCTCCAATGAGCACCACACATATATGTGAATATTTTATGAAACATTTTGTTTTACTTGTCCATGGGAAAATTAAATCTCATCTTTAAAACTATAGACTAGAAATATCTTTACTTTGGTATTTTACCAGTTTTGTTTACTGAATTTATTTTCAAATATGTACACACCCATATATTTATTAACCAACAAATTAGTTGTTATTTTTGTTTTTTTCTCTTTCTTTTTTTTTAATTTAATTTTATTGATGTTGTATTACATCCACCCACAAATTAGGTTTTCATAGTCACTAATATCAAAGACACAAGAGTTGTCAATACTTATCCAAAAATGCCGTTCATTACATAATTGTAAAGAAATAATCATTCTTCCCTTGGTGCTAAATTTATTTTGAGAGAGAAATGGTATGGGCTAATAGTTTATAATACACATTGGCTTCACCCTAAGGCTAAATACCTTCACTTTAATGACAAATGTGCCACCAACAACTGATACTACATGTTTCTTTTCCCAGGAAAACCAGTGGAAAGAAAATCCTCTGTTAAAAACCTTGAAATTTAAGACCTTCCCATTAATCAGCTGACAGCAATTTAAGTGGCCAGCCCACCCCTGGACTATGACAAGCCACCATGTTGCCATGCACCAGTGAGCCTATATAAGTACTTATGACAACTTCCCTAATGACAAGAAAAATTCACAGTATTTGATAAAGACACAGATTTCTATCCCAACTCAAACCTACCAAATCAAAATTTCAACAGAAGACTCGGATAATCTATAGAAGGTCTGTCCCGAAATAATTGAGCCAATATGTCAATATAATTAAACGTTTGTGTTCAATACTTTCGGGACAAACCTCCTATGTTGAACTAGGTTCTCAGGTAAATCTTATAATCAGGGAAACTTGGGAAACCTGCAGATGGATCAGAATCCATAACTAGAGCTGGGATGAGTCATGCAGGGGAAGAGCGGTACCTCAATAGATCAGAGTTCTGTTAGGATGGAGGTGGGCGGTATTGATGCTGGATGCTGACCATCAGTAACAACTCAAGTGGCAGCTTTTATCTCCTTAGCTCTTTATTCTGAGTGCTTCCCTTTGCATGATATTTTTCCCATCTGCCTCCACATGCACCCCTTCCCTATCCATGCAAAGCATGGATTTCTCATACCTAATTCCAATTTTAGGTGTAAGGCTGAGAGCATCTTTAAAATACTGGAGCCTAAGGGTCATTGTGTGAGTGAGAAAAAATTTTCTCTGGACTTCCCTTACACATAGATTGTGGCCTATTTGGCTTTCACTGAAGGCCAGCTTGCCTGGTGACCTAAAATGCTGCCATGGAGATCTCCTGCAGACGAGTATTGATTCTTCTCATGCTCTGCATTAAGTCATCACAGAGCTTTGAACTGTGCCTGTGGATGTAATACAACACAAATAAAATTAAATTTAAATATATATATATAAAATTTTAAAAAATGAAATGTGTCTGATAAAATATAGTATCTCTTGGGGTTTTAAACACATCACATGGAAAATATGTTGATTTGAAGATGCACTCAAAGACACAGGAGGAATAAAGATCCCACAACCAGAAATGAGAAACAGCCTATTACTCTCTGACACTAACAAGATTAAGAGCATTTTTCATTAGAGCTTATTATGGTGCCATTGGTTGGATGTTCTATACAGAACTAAGTGTAAGCTTACAGAAGAAACAATTACTAAGCCTATGGCTACTTTTTACGTGTGACTCAGGATGAAAGCAAATGACAAAACCAAACCCAACTAATTCACTGCACTGCCACCCAGGTTAAAGCTTCTCCTTAGATCCCATTGTGTTTCCTCATCATACCCACCCTTAACACATGCCCTCATTGGGCACTCGCTCCCACTGCGTTAATTCTCTACAGGGAGCCCTCTCATGGGCCTCCTGAGCGGGCTGGGCCAAGCCACCAAGAAAGAGGGAATCTAGTGCTCCTGATAAACTGAAGCTCTCTTCCATTTTCCATAAAAAGTTAAGAAATCATCCAGCCTTTCTATGAAAATCACCACTTGAGCCCTGACTGGCATGGCTCAGTGGATTGAGCGCTGCACTGTGAACCCAAGGGTCGCCAGTTTGTTTCCCAGGCAGGGTGCAGGCCCCCAGTTGGGGTGTGCAAAAGGCAACCACACCTTAATGTTTCTCTCCCTTTCTACCATCCTTCCCCTCTCTCTAAAAATAAATAAAATCTTTAAAACAGAAAAAGTCATCATATGATCCAGAGGAACAGCTGCATGTTTCATATCCATGGATAGAGGCATACATTTTATTATTCTCTGCTGCGTGGTTTGTACACAATTCACTGTGTGGTCACATTACTCACCCCTGTGCAAAATCAATTCTCCGGCTGAGGCTCCAAACCATTCACATGGAAATATTTTCTTATGTATGCTGATTACTTTATAGGCATTGCATTGGACAAAAAACATATTTTAACATATGTTTATAGATAAAAAATGAGTTAATGAGGAAGCATTCTCAAATTAATACCATGTTTTTTGCACAATCTTTGCAGTTATAATGAATTCTGTCAATTGGAGTAGGTATTTTCTACTCCCCGTCCTCCAACCTTTGCTTACTAATATGTGACTACCTGGTAGAATGTTAGTATTTTGAATGTTCCAGAATAAAAACTCTATTTGAGAATGGATGTGTCTGTTTTGTTCACTGTGTATCTCCTGTGTCTAAGGAGAGCACCCAGCCCCAAATAAGTGCTCAAAATATACAGAACCAGGCCACTCAGCACCTCCTTCTGTCCAAGTTCACTGTCATTGCTTTAGTGCAGTACTGTTCTATTACAGGAGTTGGCAAACAATAAGCAGTGGTCCAAATCCAATCTGCCACCTGATTTTGCAACTAAAGTTTTATTGAACCAGACCCATACATTTATTTACATAAATTGATAGCCTCTTTTTTATACTACAACAGTAGAGGTGAACCATTGTGACAGACATGGTCTGGACCACAAAACCTAAAATACCTACTACCTGTTTTTTTATAGAAAACCATGGTCAATTATGGTCATGTATAAATAACCTCCCTTTGTCTAATAATACCACCTTCATTTCTATACACGCATTCCCGCCCCAGTCCCCTCCTTACTGGCCCCAAAGAAATCATTCTAAAATACAAAAATGGTCTTGCCAATTCCCTGAAATATTCATCAGCTAACTATATATATAATGTTTTCTTTGTCCATAGACTCATAAATACACATCTCCAAACATATTGTAATTATACATTCTTTTCTATATAGAACACTTGAGCTGGTGCTAAGATAAGGGAAGGGATAAAAGAATAACAAGAAAAAGGCTGCCACAAAGTTTCTGCAAATAAGCAAGACATAGAAAGGAAAGGGTATCCAAATGAGATACCCCTGAATACCCCTGGAGGTTAATATATTTAGGTCTCATGTGTTGAAAAAGACCTTAATTGCTAAATTAGGATTGTCACCTGATATGTTACCCCAAGCTTCCCCTATCTATTCTGTACAACTTTTAGCCCCACATGGTAGACAGAATTCTAAATGACACCCTGATACTCATTCCCTTGTATCCACACCTTGTATAATTCCTTCCCTTTGAATGTGGATGGGACTTGTGACTATGATGGGATAGTCAGTCTCTTGATTAAATTATATTATATGAAAAATGAATGATGATGAGACAATCATTTTTGTCATTTCCTTCAATTGCATAAGGCTCCTTCACAGCAAACTACAGAGAGATTGGAAGTAAGAGAGCAACTGAAAAGGGGCCCTGTGGCAAGGACCTGGGAGTGGCTTCTGAGAGCTGATGAGATAACAGGGCCCCAATCATAAAACTACAAGGAAATTAATTCTGCCAACAAACCAAGGAAGCTTGAAAGTTTATTTTTCCCTGGTTAAGCCTTCAGATAAGGATGCAGATGGCTAGTGAGAGCCTGAGCAGTGGACCCAGCAAAAACATAGAAAAATCCTCATCCACAAAAACTGTGATATAAGAAATTTGTGTTGTCTTAAGTCTGTAAATTTGTTATGCAGCAAACAAAACCACATACCCTGTTCTGTAAAAATGAATTTTTTAAACTTTTCCTCAGGGTTGGAAAGACATACTTATTTAGTATGATGGTACTTACCTATTGATCACTGCAATTGTAATATTTTTTTTTGTACAGTCCTCTGGTTGTTTAGTGTCAGATGTTTTATGATGAGAATATCCCATGAGAGAAGTTCATGGTCAGGTTCTATAAGGGTAGAGTGGGCCAACCATGTTTTGAGCCAGGAAAGTGAGGACTACTTAGCATTTGTATAGCTTGGGTTTGTTGGCTCTATACTCCTGAATTCAAGTTTTCTTTAGTCAACTGGAAAATTAAGCAAGAGGTTTAGATATTTGCATAAGCCCAATTTAAATTTTTGTAATGCCAAGGTTAAAAATAGTATTAAATGAAATTGTAAAACTTAGAGGAGTGGAAGAAAATTCTGACCCTGACGTATAAATTGTTATACCAGTCAGGAAAATATAGCTTATATATCCAAATCATAGAGGCTTACAAAAATGAAAGTTTAATTCTTGCTCAAACTCTGCCGATGTCCATCACAATGTGCTCTAAAGGCTCAATTTCTCTGCTTTCACATTTCTTGAAACTAGAAAAAATGAATGTGGTAAATCATGCACCGGATCATGAAGCTGGTGCTTGAAACTGACACACTTCATTTTTGTTCACATTTCATTGGCTAAAACACATCATGTGACCTATATTACTGGAGAGTTCTCTAGAACACAGAACCAATGGGTTTGTGTGTGTGTGTGTGTGTGTGTGTGTGTTTTAAGTATTGACACACATAAGTGTGGAGGTTGGCAACTCCAAAATCTGCAATGCAGGCTGACACCCAGGGGAGAGCTAATGTTGCAACCTGAGTCCAAAGGAAGTCTGTTGGCAGGATTCTTGCTTCTTTTGGGAAATTAAGTCTTTTTCTCTTAAGACTTTCAATTATTTGGAGGAGGCCCAGCTACATTATGAAAGGTAATCTACCCTACCTGAAGTCTACGGATTTAAATATTAATCTCATTTGAAAAATACCTTCACAGGAACATCTCAAAAAATAGTGTTTGACCAAATATCAGACTACTTTGGCCCAGCTAAATTGACATGTAATTATCCAGCCCTGGCTGATAGCTCAATGGATAAGCATTGGCCTGGGTACTCAAAGATCGCTGGTTCAATTCCCAGCCAGGGCACATAACCAGGTTGCAAGTCAGGTCTCCAGCCAGGTCTGTAGCTGGAGGCAGGTGAAAGGCAACCATACACTGATGTTTCTCTCCTTATCTACCTCCCTCCCTTCTCCTCTCTCTAAAAATAATAAATAAACTCTTCAAAAAAATTTTCCATCACATGGCCATACCTTACTTCTAAGGAAGTAAGGAAGCACAGTGGTACCTTAGGTTTGGTAGGCAGAGAGCAGGAGAGCCAGAAATATTTGGTAAACATCACTAACACCAGTTGCAATAGCCAAACAAAACAGAGAGATGTGTTTTACCAAGTACCTATTTCTTTGACCAGAACAAAAACCTTGAGACTGCTGAGTCAGTTGTTGGGACTATAAAATAAATCAAGATAAATGTCTAATCAGAAGCTAGTGAGGATTTTGGCATACTATTACACATCATACCACAAGGTCAGATGCAGCTCTGGACTTGATCATTACCCAGCACCAGTTTTGTTTAAAGATCTCAAGAAGGTGATTGAATTGGAGAGAGACAGCAGGCAAACAAATTGGGATTCAGAGGAGTATAGAATACCTACACTCAGATTCTCCTTCATAGGGTCTGGCCTAACTGGTAAACCACTGTCAAGAGACTCAGTGGCTGCCAACATCTTTCTCTAATAAATTGTAAAGATTCTCAACCAAGGAGCCTAGTCAGCCTTAAGATGTAAACAAATGCCCACAGCTCTAGTTTTACAGAAGGAAAATAATGTCCACTTCTTTAAATATCAGAGGAGCTTTTTACTTCATTGTTAGATTTCTTTCTCTTTTTTTTTTAAGATTTTATTTCATTATTTTTAGAAAGAGGGGAAGGAAGAGAGGCAGAGAGGGAGAGAGACATCAATGTATGGTTGCGTTTCACCTTCTTCCAGCCACAGACTTGACTGGAGACCTGGTTTGCAACCTGGTTATGTGCCCTGGCTTGGGAATCAAACCTGCAACCTTTGGGTTTGCAGGCTGGCGCCTTATCCACTGTGCTACCAGACAGGGCAGATTTCTGTCTCTTAATGAAAAGTTTAACCTAACAAATTTAAGTACTTCAAAAATCTCAAGGCTTTTAAAAAGCTTAATTAAAGGAAAAATATTTATAATGGTTATAAATTAGGTCATTGGTAAAATTTGCAAGAGTACTTTAATAATGTTTATTTCATGATAAAATTTAAAATAGTGTGTAGTATAAATATTTTATAACATAAGTTATAAATATAAATGTATTATAGTCTTAATGTTATAAAATATCATTTTAAAAATATATATAACATTTTTCAAGAGGAAACACATGTTTACAGTCATAGTTTTCTTATTTATTTGGAAGGCATAAGATTTGGAAATTATGATTTTCCATCACAAAGTTGTTTTAAAAATAACTATTTTATACCAATTTGAATGTATTAAAATCAACATCACTGTCCTTTTCCTTAGCAAAATCTGCAAGAAAAAAAGCTCAGAAGCAAGCCTTAGCAAAAAAAAAATCCTCAAATTTCTTACCAGTACGAGTCATATTACATCAAGTGAGTTTATACTGTACTATAAACTTTAAAAATCTGTTATTTTCTTAGATCATGAGGTTTGAAAAATGAACTTGATTTCAAGAACCCTTTAACAAAGCTTTTCTTTCATGTTTCAAATTCAAAAAGATGTACTAGAGATACATTCAACCAGTTCTTAAAAAAGACCTGTCTACAATATTGCCACTAGAAATGTCTTACAATCTCTTTTATCTTGGAATATACCTTAAAAGTCAACTTCAGCTGCCAGTTATAGATATAAGTGAATCCTAAATATATGATGCAGTTATGACCAAAGTGACAGTGTGTCAGCTAAGCAGTCACATAGCTCTACTGTGAACACATCCATCTCTGCAGCATCGGATCAGTACCTTGCTCCTACATTCCTGATGTTGCCTCTCACCTCCTGCACCTGCTACTATCTTTGTCAACCTAACGTCAGTTCTCAAGAGAGCACTGGATAGGTCACATCTCAACTGTGCCCAAACCCCACAGCAGACCCCTGTTTCCCTCAGAGTAAAAGCCCAGATCCTTCAAACCTTACACAGCCCTGTCCTCCGTCACCTCTCTAATCCTTCTGCCTGGCATGCTCTTCCCCAGACACAGGAACGGCAAACTTCTTCAACTTGTGTTCTTTGCTCAAATGTCACTTTCTCAATAAAGCCAATTTTGATCACCCTTTTTTAAATTGCCCCTGGTCCTGACTCTCCTAAGTTGCCTTACTTTGCTACACTTTTGCCTTCTTCAATAATACTTATCATTTAATATGTTAGATAATTGAAAATATTTTCTGTTTATCATCTTTCCCTATCTTCATCTGTCTGCTGAAATGTAAGCCCATTGGGGCAGTTTGCCCTCTCAATTATTACAGCCTCCAAGAATAGTACTTGATACATAGCAGGCCCTCAAAAATATTTATTGGATGAACAAATGATTGTAGTAACTGGTGAATGGGCAGAGATTCAGATAGTTATTAAGAGGGAAAAATATTTTTAATAATGGAATATTATTATTAACAAATGACATCTAATATTAATATTGATTGCTGCTTTCTAAGCTGGACTCTTAATCTAACCAGTTCCTATCTATACCAGGTAAGAAGTCTTCTATGGCTGATGTTGTTATAGCATAGGATAAATTATGACATTTACAGTATATTGATCTTTATCATCTCCAATGTGTTTTTATAAGCACTGTTATTCTTGACTTGTATAATAAACCTGGGAAGTAAGTAAATAGTACCATTTCACTTCATGGATTCAGAAATTGGGTGTCAAAATTTAAGAAGATTACCTAAGATTAAACAACTCAGGTATTTTCCTCCTGGTCCTAAGCCCTCTCCAACATATCCTCCTGAAGTGCTGTCATGGAGAATCCTATTTATACTGACCAGTTCAGACCCCTTCCACCACCACATCTGTATTTTACAAACTGCCAAAGAATCTTCAGGGCCTTCTTGTATCTTTTAAGGCTTCCTGATGTGAATTTTTTAGTTCATGCAGTTGGTATCACAGTACAATATGTGTGTAATAGGGTTCCAACATGATTGGTGAGCAATGTAAATTAGCTGTACACCTTATACCTCTTTGGAGCTGAATGCCCAGCATGGAGTCAGTGGATGTGAGTGTGGGCTTTGGGGGTGACCCCATCTTTCCCTCTTAGGAATTTTTTTGGCTCAGGCTGTGCATTCCTTATTTCCATCTCCCTGCTGGTACCTGTGCTACTGTATGTAAATTTCCACCTGGGCAGGTCAAGATGACCTTGAACAAATCATCACTAATGAGAGTATTCAAATTCAAAGCATATACACCCCAATTATAATGCAAGTATCAGCAGAGGACTCTCAAATTGTCTGTGCTGCAAATAAACACTGCACAAATTAGTAACAGAAAAAAATACACTTGGCATCAGCTTTATGTGAAGATTCTTATGCAGGTATTAACAGTTTCATGCATCCAGCCGGCAGCCAGAAAAACCACTGTCCCTCAGAACATATAATGAACTCTATTGACATGAGCACCATTGCCAGGAACCTAATTCTATTGCAGACCTAACATACTTTTTTATGGTCAAGATTTTTCTCTATGGTCCCTAAGGAAATGCCCAGTAGCACGACATGAAGCGCTACTTTAACTCTCTTCGAGTAGACCCTGGAACCACCTCAATTGTTAGGAAGCAAAATACCTGGGGTATAACAAGGGTGGAGAAGTGTCAAATACAAAGCAGAGAAACCTGTTGTCACAGTCCTTCCTCCGGATCTCCAGGCCTGAGTTGTATCAAGATAGCCCTGGCTGGTGGCACAGTAGATAAGGTGCCGGCCTACAAACCCAAAGGTCACTGGCTCTATTCCCAGCCAGGGCACATAACCAGGTTGCAAGCCAGGTCTCCAGCCAGGTCTGTAGCTGGAGGCAGGTGAAAGGCAACCATACATTGATGTCTCTCTCCCTCTCTGCCTCTCTCCCTTCCCCTCTCTCTAAAAATAATACATAAAATATTAAAAAAAAGAAAGAAAGAAAGAAAGATACATTGGACCGTGAGTTAGGAGGTCAGGCCTCTAACTCCTGGCTTTGCAACTAAACCACTGAATGGTCTTAGCAAGTCACCAGAACTTGTAGTTTCTGTTCTTTTTTTGTATTATAAGGCGGTTGGACTAAACTGCAAAGGTCGCTTCAAAATCTAAACTCCGGTGAATCTATGCTTTGGCTGATGACTTCATGGTTAATCCTCCATTGACAGCCTCCATTGACAGGCTCCAGGAAGTTCTGATAAAGATTTTCCATGGATCAAGAATAGGTCGTAGGTCCAAAATCCTGACAATGAGCCAAATGCCTGACACAACTAAATGCTTTCCCTCTGGGCGCCTGGGGACTCTGAGGCCAGGTACCTCTGGTTTACAGCTGAGGAAACCAAAGCTCAGGAGAAATGGCTTAAGGGATGTCTAGCTCAGAGGCAAATCTCCCTATTCCCACTACACTGGGTAGCCTCTCCTAACTAACCAGTTTTTATGACCACTGTAACCTTGAAGAACTAAAGGTGAAAGTACTGCTTCCATGTATTTAATGAATGAGTCAGAGAATGTAGAGCTAAGGCAAACTTTGAAGCTGTGTTTTTAGCCCCTAATTTTATAAATGTGGAAAATGCCATTTTGGAAAGTTTAAGTAAGAAATAACAAGCCAGGGAGTGGGGTGCATATTTCCCTTCCTCTTCCCTTTCTACCTCCCTTCCTATCATCTTTCCTTCCTTCCCTTCCCTCCTCCATCCTTCCTTCTTTCCATTCATTCCACAATTCTTAAAGTAACTGTGGTATGGCATTATTATGTGCTAGAAATATTTGTTTCCTCCTAGGGGCTACCTGGTGACTCTTCATGAATAATAGTATAGCAGGCCTTCTTATTTCTTTACTAATTTAGATACTACTATCAACACTCAATATTCAAACCAGAAGAACACAAAGCTTTTTTTCATGACAGGTATTTTTTAATTACACCATCTCACTCCCCAAACTTCGTATCTCTGTACACAAAATTAAGGGAAATAATTAAAATCCATAGATTTAAAGACTTTTTATTTATAGAATAAATAAGTAAATAAATAGAATAAATAAAACATTTTTCCTGCATCTTAAACTGTACTGAACATCTCAGAGGCAACAAATAAATTTAGTGGTTTGCTAATAATGCATAAATTTCCCAATAATATTTGATATCTAGTCTCCTAAAGAGAAACAATACATGGATATGTGAGGCAGTGAAAATGCATCTCCTTTATAACAAAGTCTGTCAAATAAAATCAAAACAAAGCACCTGACACAAACGCAATAATTAGAAGCTCAGTTGTCAGAACCCTGAGTGGGGCATAGGAGCATATTTTAAATGAAAGTATCCATTGAAAGTAAATTTTAAAAGCACACATGGACAATATCCTATGTGTGTGCATATGCATATATGTTTATAAGTTCATGTGTTTGTGTATTACATTTGCTGCAAACTCCTACTCTGTCTTACTGTTTAAGTTGATCATGGTATGGGATAAACATACCATGGTATATTATTTAAATCTAGAGACAACAATAACTAGGAGGTCTTTATGAAGTCACATAACGTTCTGTGTTCTCATTATCTAAGAAAAAAAAGTGTGGCTCCCTTTCAGGGATTACTTTTAATCTCTTCTCCCTTAAATACACATATTTACTTTTTAGTCTTTAGAATTGAATGCCAGCACCAAATGCTATGAGGTAATGATTAACGTAATAATATTTTTTTTAAGACTAGATTTTCAACACTAAAATGTTTAGGGGAGAGGAAGACAGGAGTTTGTTTTTTATAGTTTGTTCATCACTGTAAACCTGAGTTGGTTGCTTGACATTATTATTATTATTTTATCTAAAAGATTCCAGGTTTGACTGGGGATGGAGGCTTTAGCTTCAAGTACACAGGGGCTAAGCAAAGAAAGCAGTTGTTAGAAGGCCTACATCTAAATATATATCCCCACAGACCCAGTCACTAATACTTGTGGAGATAAAGTACAGTGTGTCCAAGTCCAAGTGCAATTATGTTAAATACATGTGGACAGAGCATATTGACCTGGCATTAATGAATCTACCAGTTTCCAAGCAGAGGGTAGAAGCTCGAACAAATAGAATAAGGCATACACCTCCTGCTTCCACTTTACTTTTGCCATCTGGAGTCTTCTCCCTTTTCTATTCCTGCAAGGCCAGCAGATCCCACACTCACCACAAAGCTACCTAGGCCTATCACAGTTGCCACTCACAGCTCATGTCTCAAGCTCCCAAAGTCCAGAGGCAAGTGTTGGCACTTTAAAAACTTATTTTTATCTTTTTTCTCTGTTACTTTATCTTTCCCTTTTTCCCTTTTTCTTTTTTAGCTGATTTTGCCTATCTAGATATGTGGTAACTCTCAAGATGGCACCTTCTTTTTTAAAACACTTTTTTAAAAGATATTTTTAAATCTAAAAAAGATTTTTTTAGAGATAGGGGAAGGGAGAGAGGAACAAAGGGAAGGGAAGAGAAGGGAAGGGAAGGAAGAAAGAAACCCACTACAGGATTCATAGGGGAAAAATAATTCCTCTTTCAGTAGACTGAGAAAATGGCCATTTCAAAGCCATATCAATGTCTTTAGTTCCCTGAAAATTGCTCATTCCCTTTAATGCTGTTCCCCCACTTGACTTCAAAGAGAAAGACTTACAAATGAACTACCCAATTAAAATTGCCCTTCAAGTCAACTGGTTTAAGGCTAATTTTCTTATTATTGCTTATGATGAGGGTTTACTGTTTTGCTATTACATCTATTTAGCAGAAAATTTCCCTGCAAGCTTAGAAGTTATTCAAATCTAAAATTCAGCACCTGTGGAACACTGCATACTGTTTAGGAATTTTTACAAAAAGAAATAAAAGAAGGATGGGTGAAAGGAAGGAAGGAAGGAGGGAAGGAAGGAAGGAAGGAAGGAAGAATGGATCCTCCTTTAAGGGATAGGATGGTATTTTGACATTGATTCCTTAGAAAGTATAGATTCCCAGAATCAAGAAATTATATCATGGTATAAAAGTACCTATTTATTTCTACATGGTAGGATACAACATGCCTCTGTATTTTTATTTGTCTATATTAACAGTGGATTATTAATAGGTTAATTTGCCACTAAAATATATATGCAATGAAATGGGCAACATGAATGCAGATGATCCATTTTTATGTTTTTAATGAAATCTATGAAGTCAGTTCTCCTCTCAAGTCCTTCAAAGCCTGTAGCCATACCTTACTCCTTTTATGTGTATCTCATGATACCCAGGGCACTGCCATGCCCAAACTGTGTATTTAGTAACTAGTTTCTGAATTGATTTAAAAATACAGAGAATTTTATTTCTCTCCATTATATTTAAAAATCTGAAACAAAAATGTCTTCAAAGCAGAAGCTGTAAACCAGAATCCTGTCAGCTACTAGATTGGGTGCACAGATGTGTTTTGCTTGGATACAATATTATGCTTCAGATTTTGGGGAGAAGAGTTTCTTTTAAGAATCAGGAGATGCTTATAAAAATGTCCAGATTTTTATCCTGCCTTTAAAAATTGATGAATCTGTCAAGACCAAACCTTAACTTCAATACAGCAACAGTCAGCTGGAGTGACATCTTGGCACCCTCTACAGTTTCCTGCAGCTCGAAGCCCCTAATGCTGCACCCAGCCTGCTTCCCTCATTTATATCACCTCCATGATTAAGAATCCTGCTGTAGGTCCTGGCTGGTGGCACAGTGGATAAGGTGCCACCTGCGAACCCACAGGTAGCTTGTTCGATTCCTCAGCCAGGGCACAGAACCAAGTTGCAAGCCAAGTCTCCAGCCAGGTCCTTAGCTGGAGGCAGATGAAAGGTAACCATACATTGATGTCTTTCTTCCTCTCTGCCTTTCTCCCTTTCCCTCTCTGTGGAAATAATAGATAGAATGTAAAAAAAAAAAAAAAAAAAGAAAAGAAAAAGAAAAAGAAAGAAAGAAAGAATCCTGCTGTAAAAATAACCCATTTTTTCATCACTTACAAGACATATAGTTTTTTGAGGTGTTTTTGTTATTGTTGTTGTTGTTTAAATATTTTATTTATTATTTTTAGAGAGAGGGGCAGGGAGAGAGGTCGAGAAGAAGAGAGACATCAATGTATGGTTGCCTTTCACCTGCCTCCAGCTACAGACCTGACTGGAGACTTGGCTTACAACCTGGCTATGTGCCCTGGCTGGGAATCCAACCAGCGACTTTTGGTTTTGCAGGTTGGCACCTTATCCATTGTGCCACCAGCCAGGGCAAGAGATGTAGTTTTTAAAATGATATCTGCTTTCAGTATTTCCCAAGAACATTTTAGGGGTGCAGCTTGCAGAGAAACAGAATGTCTTCAGATTTCACTGGTCACAGTAATTAATCAATCACCTACCTGTTCAATGACACAATTAGTTCCACAGCGACAAAGATTGTGTGAACCTAGAATTACCATGGGAAATCAACACTATTTCCAGGGATCATAGGAGAAAAAAAAGAGAACTCAAGTTTGAATTTTTTTTGTTTTTTCACAAAAATGTGCCTGGTAACTTATGACTGAAGGAACAGAAAAATGGTGTTTGCTATTTAAATTATTTCATAATCAACTTCTTTTCAAAGTTGTCCTGGTAAGAATTTAAAACTTCTGCCCCCATGTTCATATCTTATCTTATTTTCTTATACTCACCCACTTTCACCCTTTTGATCCACCACACTACTTCAAATACCTTAGCCCATCAAAATATGTTCAGTATCGCTTTCCCAGTGAGTCTTAATATCCTTCTGTCATACAAAGAATTACAGTCCACTTGGTTTTTCTGCCATTTTTTAATATTTAATTTTATTGTTGTTTTATTACATCCATCCCCATTTTCCTCCCCTCAGTCTCCTTCCCCACCTACCCACTTCCCCACAAAGTCAATCCCACTTGTTATCCATGTCCATGGTTCTTCCATGCTAGTTCCTTGACTAAACTGCTCCCCTTCTTTGCCTCTTCCTCTCCCCTCCCACCACCCCACTCCCCTCTGTCCACTGAAGGTCTATTCATTGTATTCATGTATCTGGTTCAGTTTTGATTATTTGTTTGTTTTGTTCATTATTGTCCTGAAATGGGTACCCCTATGTTCATAGCAGCACTATTTACCATAGCCAAGTGCTGGAAACAACCTAAGTGCCCATCAGTGGATGACTGGGTCACAAAACTTTGGTACATTTACACAATGGAATACTACACAGCAGAAAGAAAGAAGGAACTCCCACCCTTTGCAACAACATGGATAGAACTGGAGAGTATTATGCTTAGTGAAATATGCCAGTCAGTGAAAGACAAATACCATATGATCTGTCATTTCTCATTAGCTCTAGACACAGTATTCTGGTAATGCCCCTTTCTCATTGATGCTGTGGCCCCTGTTCATCATAAATTAAGGCTTTACTGAATAATCAACCAGGGAACAAATATGTTCTTAGGTTATATGTGTTGTGATAACTATATGAATTAATTAAAAATAGACCATTTACATAATTTAAAGGAGACAATGCAGAAAGCTAATGATATATCTGGAAACATACCATATTTTTCTCATTTTTATCCCAATCTAAACTTTTTTTTCTTACCATTATACTGTTTAGGTTATTTTCAGGAACTCTTCTAACTCATGGCATAAAACAATTCCAAATTTAATTCAAGCTTATGCTTCTATTTAATTAACTGGTTAATTTTTTAAACACTCTGAATATCAATGAAATAGAATTTTTCATTTAGCAAATGAATTCAACTAAACAGTTACTGCATTAAATGTAAATATTTCAAAATAAAAATACTTTGTATGACTGCAATAGCCTTCTTAGAATTGTGTATGTGAATGTATGAGTGTGTGTGTGTGTGATTATTATATATTTTTGTAAACCCAACGGATAGGCCTTCTAAATTACGAACTCCATGCTATGTGAATGCTAAGAAACTGGTTTCCTTAGTGATAGTTACTACGCACTTAGAAGACATTGGAATTTTCTTCTATTCTATCATAGTACATACTGTACATTTTTCTTCCAGAGACCTCATTTTTACAAGGTAATTACTTAATTCAAATTTACTTCAAAGTACATAAACATGCCTAGTTTATAAATTTGCTGCTGAAGAAATGTAAATGTTTGAGCCAGTTTCTTACATATACTAAAATATAGATTGCTACAGATATTAATTTCAAAATTTGGCCTTTACAGATTCCTATAATTGTAATATGTATATAATAATACTATTTAGTGCTTTAAACAGGGGAATATCTTTCATAAGATTAAGGAGAAAATACAGCTTGATTCACCTAGAGTTTGAAACTATTGCTCTTGATTAATAATCCATTACGCTTCCATTTTTAACTGACCGACCATTGATCAATTTTTTAGTCTGCCACACATTTGTGTTACGCATGACTTTTTATATAGTGAGAAAAATTAAAATTTAATTTGGATTTACATAAAAGTTTAAGTATATATATTATCTATAATTTCAGGTTTGCCTCTAATTTATACATTTATTATGTTTAGTTGTACACTCAATAAAAAATAATAAAGTTGGGGCAAGTAACTGAAGTAAGAATTACCCTGTTGTTAAGCAAAAATGATCTGGTCCTGAAGTAGATGGATGACATAAAGGGGCAGTACCAGGGAAGAAATTGATTTCATCAAGAGATGATTTTTAGCTGATGGAGTTTCTTATTAGCCATGCTGAGAATCACTCCAATTTGTTTAGAAGTTCAGTTTTGGTAATTGGCATTGCTAGTTTCTAGATACTCTTGGATGATATTAAGTTTTTAGTTTTCTGTCATTCGTTTTACAGCATTATTTTCCTGCACATAACAGTCCCACTAGGGTAAAAAAGTGATTAGAAAGCGCTTTGTTTCTACCAAGGAAAAAGTCTCACAGATAGAAGTATTCAGGAGGGGTGATTGGCTATTCAATATATAATATTGATTTCAAGGGGGTGCTTATAAAATTTAGATGAATGTTCAGCAAAATTATAACTCTTAAAATTCACAACTTCCTAGACATTTTTAAGGTTGACTGGGCTAATGTGTATTCCAGTTAATCTATTATTTTGTCATTCTCTGAATAACTCACTACTACTTTCAGATAGTGTGCCTCATGTCATGCCATTTGCTTCGTAACTCACTGTAATCTGGTTTCCCCACAACCACTGCTCTGAAACTTGCTTTCTCAAATGTTTAGAAAATTTTTTTTAATTTGACATGACTTCTCTGCAAAATCCTCCTCTGGGTCCTGTTTCTCTACTGTGCCCTGGCTTTCCCGCTAGTTTTCTAAGCTGTCTTCACACTCTCTTACCAGACCCTATTTCTTTCTTTGCATGTTTAATTGTAGTCATTCCACACGTGTTCTCTGCAATCCTGCCCCAGGTGACTATGTCACCCATCGATTCAACTTCTGTATGTATATAGATGAATCTCAGGCTTATATCTAGCACCACTCCTATTCCATACCTATATTTCCATACAAAGAAACCTGAATTCCATGGGCAAGATATCCAATTAAGTTCATTATCTTTACTACCACCCTGTATTTTTTTTCTTTCTTCCTCTTTGGTTAATGACACTATCATTTAGAATATTCTGTGATAAATATTAACCATGTACATTCAATATTCCTGGTTCTGTTCTTCTGAGTACATGAGAGGGTACCACTTCTACATTCCTTTAAAGGTAGACATAGTCATGTGACATTAGAAAAATAATCCTTTGTTGCTTTGAGCCATTGAAATTTTGGGATTGTTTGTTATTAAAGTGTAACTGAATCTCCTCTGACTGCTGTATAATTTCTCAGACACAAAATACATGTTACTGAATTAGTCAAGAATAAGCTTAGGTGTATGTAACATAAACAATTTTAAATGTTCTGATTACTATGTCCTAAAAATGGAACTGCCTTATGACCCAGCAATTCTACTTCTGAGAATTTATCCAAAGAAATTCTAAACATTAATTTGAAAGAATATAGCCAAACCTATGTTTATTGCAGCATTATTGACAACAGCTATGATCTGCAAGCAGCCTAAGTGCCCATCAGTAGAGGAATAGATAAAAAATGATATGTGGTAGATCTGCATAATGGAGTACTACTTGGTTGTAATAAAGGAGGAAACATTACCTTTTGCTATGGCATTGATGGACCTGGAGAGTATCATGCTAAGCAAAATAAGCCAGTCAGAGAAAGACAAAAACTGTATGCTTTTACCTATGCATAGAATCAAATGAACAAAATAAACAGATGAACAAAATAGAAACAGAACTCATAGCTGTCAGAGGGAGGGGGAAGGGAACTGGGTGAAACAGGTGAAGGTATTAAACAAAACAAAGAAACAAACAAACAAACAAAAACCTCATATACAATAGTATGTCCATTAACAGTGGGGGAAATAGGGATTAGGGGAGGCAGGAGAAGGTATTAGGGGGATAAACGGTGATGGAAGGAGACTTGGGGTGGTGAACACATAGTACAGTGTACAGATGATGTATTATAGAACTGTACAACTGAAACGTGCAATATAATTTTATTAGCCAATGCAATGCCAATAAATTCAATTTAAAACAATGTAAAAAGTAAATGATAAAACCACACCTTTATTTCCATGTCAGGTGAAAGGTGTCCAGAAGCAAGTGTTCTCAGGCTTCCCTATAGTGATTCAGCTCCTGCTTTCCTGCTTTTTTTGAGCAGAAGCACCTGCTGGAGCACTGGCCTCCACTTCAGATTTAGTGGTCCATGTTGCTGCCACACATTCCACCACATCTCTGTACCTGCAAGGAAGAAGAAAACAACTCTCTCAATGAGAATTTCTAGAAGTTGAACTTACATCTCATAGACTCAAATACAATTGCATGGCCATGTGCAGCATGGAAGCTCTAAAACACATGAATGGCAACATGCCCCAATAAATCTCTGGGCAATGGTATTGAATAAGAGAGAATAAACACCAAAATGTTATAAGCAGTCTCAGCCACAGGTATGTTTGACTTTAATGTTTACCTTGTTCTTCAAGTCATCAGAATTTGTCAATCCCACTTTCTAAATGTCTCAATCCTGACTCACCCCAACGATATGATGGAAGTAGTTTTCACTAGGACTATTGCTATCATTGATCATTGCTTTTCTTCATTCCTTCTTGGAGAATTGGAACTTCTCAATGTTCAATGCTTCATATAGCCATAAAGGTTATTAGTTTATACAGTCACTATTGTATATAATCCTTTATACCCTCATCATACGTTCTTCAACAATTCCCCCATTATCCATAAAATGGGGTTCAAATTTCTTAGAGGGAGGTTCAAGATCTTCTGCTATAAATTTGGTCATCATATATCTTTATACTATCATTCCTACCATGTCACATATATTCCTCCTTTATGGCATTACACTTTCTTCCTCCGAGGGGTAGGCTGAGTCCTGCCTTACCTCCACTTATCACTGTTGTTCTCATTTTTCAAAGCACTTGTTGAAATATCACTTCCTTTAGAAAGATATTCTACATCTCTCAAGCCACTTACATTGTTCTTCTCCTTTTTATCAGAATTTTATTGGTATTTCTTTTCAGTACATAGACTGATACTCATGAATGTATATATCTTCTGCATGAAATCATCAAATGATCTTTGAATGTGAAGGAATGCACCTTTCCTAATTTTGTCCCTTTAAATTTCATACGCATAATGGATAGTCAGGAAATGATTGCTTAATGAGTGTATATATGAGATTCTGTGCCACAGAGATATCTTATCCATGTAATAAATATTAAAATATGAGTATAAATGATATCTTATTTGGTCTATGACTTTAACTACAGTTAAGATGACATTGACTGTAAATCAGATTCCCAATTTCTTCCATGACTTGTCATCATTATCTTAAATAACATGACCTATTTGAGAGTCCTAATCAGAGTAAATGAAAAAAAAAATATGGTTATATTAACTGTTTTATTTGGAATACAAAGAAACATGATTGCTGCCTAATTAGCTAGATTAGTACCTGATGAAATGTATTTCTGTACAGGAGCTTTGTAAGTATTGATATTTAATTGCCCTATCTCTAAATTAAATGAACTAGTGGGTTATTAAACAAAACTTGGCTCACTCTGATGTTCTGTTATCCTTTTCAAAATAAGCACAGCAGTACTCATGCCAAGAAATGAAAGTACTGTGTCATAGTCTTACTTGATTTTTATGAGCCAAATGTACTATTTGTGCCTAGGCATGCATTATATTTTAAAATTAAAATTATTTGGCTATTATTAGAACCAAATTCATGGGCTACTGAATCTTTCTAAATGGACTTATTCATTTTTACTTAAAACACAAAAGATCTCAGTGCACAATTACATCTAAGGATAGAGGACCCTTACGGTATCTCCTTTCCTTGGACTACTGGGAGTTAACCCCACCTCCAGGAGCTAAGGGTGGTTTCTATGTGGCCATAACTCACTTACTGAGGTTGAGACCTGCTGTAACACTGTCTAGTCCTTGAAGGAATATGGCCACCAAACTAACGGAACCATGGAAAGCTGTAACAGTGGGAAATTGTAACTCATCCTACCATTCTTTTGACATTTCTGTAAGTGCTGACTCTAATATGTAACTTGTACCAAAAACCAGCATGTTTCTGTAAGAATCCTGGTAACTAACTTCAAAAGATACAGACTCAGACCTTCAGGTATCCCAGCTCTGGGAGATTTGCTGACTTTCAACTATGGAGGCAGGATGATGTGAAGCCCGGATGATGACTAAGCCAGGATGGCGCGTACTGGACCATCACATGCCTTATCAGACTGTACTGTCCTAGTCTGCACAGAGGGAACCCCATTCCTTGATCTCTGTGTTCTGTTTCCCTCTCCCTCCTTATTAAGAAAAACCTCTGCCTCCACTGAGATGTGGAGATGGGATTTAAGACATGAGTTCCCATCTTCCCAAAGAGATGGGCTTTAAGATAAGAGTCTCCTATCTACCAGATGGCTGGCATCTGAATAAATCACTTTCCTTTACATCAGCACCTGCCTCTCAGGTATTGGCTTTGGTAGCTACAAACAGCCAGACCTGTGTTTTGTCCCACAAAGAAGGAGTTGCCAAAAGAATTCCAGAAAGGTGAAGTAGAAGCAGAATTAATCTGTCCACTGACACTAGCCTGCAAGCACTCTGGACATTTCAACATGTGCACAAGCAAATTTTTTCAATTGTTTAAGCCAGTTTAAGCTTCCAAACTAATAAATTACCCAAACAGAGGCCCAGAGTCACAGAGGCCTGGGCCACCTCCACAACAGAGCTATCCTCCTATTTCTCAATCACATAAAGGGGAAAACAGATGCTTTCCAAACATCGTCTAAGTAATACTTTGTAAGAAGTAAATTCACTAGTGGGGAAACTATTGCTTAAATCTTGGCCTCAGGATGAACTTTGTTGGACAACTCATGTATACACCCTAGAAAACAAGCAATGATTGGGAATAAAGTGCCTTTAATTTCAGTGGCCTACAGAAACTACATTCTTTGATTACTTAGCCATTATTAATCCATATTTCTCAGTTCAAGGACCCTGAGCTAATTATACCTGCAAAAGATTTATTTTTTCACAGATAGTTTTCATATTGATACAACTGTATGTTCCAAAAACACTGAAGTATGAATTTATTCCCCAGCAATAATTTGTTAGAGCCTGAAGAACTGACATTTACTCAAAAAGTGCAGGGTATTAAATATTATTTACCCTTCTGAGAACATTCCGTCTGTATAATATATTGAGAACAATGTTTCAAAAATAACATATAAAAATGAAAGGTCAACATTCTGAAGCAAATCATCTAATTAATCCACTCATAGAATAAGAAACATTTTAATTTCCATGCTTTATCTCTGGATTTGAATAATTTTGAAATTCTAAAGAATAATCCAAACTTCATTTGGCACCAAAGACTATAGTAAAGATAATGAAGTGATTGAAACTCTTTAAAATGTTGTTAATAAATTATATTCTTTGCTGAAAGAATACAGTCCAATTTAATATTAAATTTAAATATTTATTGACTTTCTGAAAATGTTTAAAAAATAAATTGCTATGATTAATATAATATTGTAGAGTTGAGAGTTGCTGAGTCTGGATAATTTTTCATTCTTGCATTATTATTTATTAATGATTATATTATTTTCCACATGAACAACTGTGAACTTACTTCTGCCCCAGCCTGTATATAAATTTGAATTTTTGGAATAAGTTTTTCTTGATTTGTTTTTGAAAATTAAACATTTTTATTGTTTATCCTATTATAGTTGTACTGATTTTTTTCCCCCTTTGTTCCCCTCACCCCACCCTACTCCCCTAACTCCCATAGTCAATCTCCTCACCATTGTCCATGTCCATGGGTCATTTATATGTTACTTGTCTTATCCCTTTACCTTCTGTCACTTTCTTCCTTCCCTCCTACAACTGTCAGTCTGTTTCATTTTCCTATGCCTTGGATTCTATTTTGCTCATTAGTTTATTGTGTTCATTAGATTCTAGTTACAAGTGAGAGCAATGGTATCTGTCTTTCATTGACTGGTTTATTTCACTTATTATAATATCCTCCAGTTTTATCCATGCTGTCACAAAAGTAAGAATTCCTTCTTTTAACTGCTGCTTAGTATGCCATTGTGTAAATAATACCATAGCTTTTTTACTTACTATTCTATTGATGAATTTAGGCTGTTTCCAAATCTTGCTATTATAAATAATGCTGCTATGAACATAAAGGTGAATATATTCTTTTGAATTAGTGTTTCAGGATTCTTTGAACATATTACCAAAAGTGAAATTGGTAGGTCAAAAGGCAGTTCCACTGTATTCATAGGCCTTCAGTGGGCAGGGGGAAGGGGGGCAGGGGGAGGGGGAGGAAGAGGCAAAGAAGGGGAACAGTTTAGCCAAGGAACTAGCATGGAAGAACCATGGACATGGACAAGTGGGATTGACTTTGTGGGGGAGTGGGTGGATGGGGAAGGGGACAGAGGGGACTAAGAAGGGGATGGATGTAATACAACAACAATAAAACAAATTTTTAAAAAAGGCAGTTCCATTTTTAATTTTGTGAGGACACTCCATACTGCATTTCAGAGTAATTGTACCAGTCTGCATTCCCACCAAAAGTGCACAATGTATAAAGAATTCATACAACTCAGCACCAAAAAGACAAACAATCCAATTTAAAAATGGGCAAAGAACCTGAATAGACACTTCTCCAAGGAGGACATGCAGATGGCTTATATATGTGAAAAAATGCTCAACATTACTAGCCATCAGAGAGATGCAAATTTAAACCACAATGAGATACCACCTCACATCTGTCAGAATGGCTGTCATTAACAAATTAACAAATAAGTGTTGGAAAGGATGTGAAGAACAAGGAACCTTAGTGCTAAAACTAGATCTTAAGCATTCTCATCATACACACACATACACACACATACACAAAGTTAATTATGAGGTGATGGATGTGTTAATTTTCTTGATCTTTGTGTGTGTGTATATACATATATATATATATATATATATATATATATATATATAACAATGTGTATATATATATAATTACATTGTACATTTTATAGGTATACAATTACATTTTTCAATTATTCCTTAATAAATCTGAGGCAAAAATAAAAACATGCACCTTCTTTGTCTGGTCCTTGGTCCTTTTTATCATTAATGTATATGTTCCATTTGTATGTAAATACGTACTTAAATTTTTAATTACCTATATGTATTTATTTTCTAGAACTACTGTAACAAAATACCACATACTGGTTGGCATAAACAGCACAAATGTACTTTCTCCCAGTTTTGGAGGCTGGAAGTTCAAGATCAAGGTGCCACACCAGCAAGGTGAGCTTCCTCTAAAGCTTTTCTCCTTGGCTTCCAGATGGCCACCTTCTTGCTATCTATTCATGAGGAACATGGTTGTTCCTCTGTTCTGGGTATCCTTGGTGTCTCTTCCTCTTCTTATAAGCACACCAGTCTTACTGGATTAGAGCCCCATTCTAATAGCCTCATTTTAACTTAATAATCTCTTTAAAGCTTTTATCTCCAAATATATTTACATTCTGAAGTACAGGGGGTTTGGAACTTCAGCATATGAAATTAGAGGTACATAATTCAGCCCAAAACTGTCACTTTGTTTTCCTTTTGAATATAAAAATGTATAAATTACAAATATGTTCACACTCATCATTGTATCTTGATTGTTGTATATATTAATGTATATTCTTGTCAAGAAGAAAGCTTCTGATACAGAAAAGCATTTAATCAATATTTGTTAAATAAATGAATGAGTGGATCTAATACATAGATATATTTAGGAAATTCATATATGTATGCTCTACAGACTTTTCAAATGTAAACTCACCAAAATTGAACTCATCCCTTTCTTTCACAAATCTTTTTCTTTTTACATCACATACTGCCCTAGCCAGAATCCTTAACCTCTCCCTTCTTTCCTTTCTCTGCCTGTTAGCCATCAGCTCTTACAGACCTGACCTCACTAATATGTTTTGGACCTATTCATTCTTCTTCATTCATGTCACAATATTTATCTCCTATATTATTGCAACACTCGTACCAGCCATCTCAACCACATGAATTCACTCTCCATGTTGGCAGTCATTTAATTGCTCTTCTAACTAAAATTCTTCAGTTACTTTCATTGTTCTTAACATAAATCCTTATCTCTTTCACTGAAAGGCCCTAAATGAACTCATTCCTTCTTATCCTCTTCATGTTTCACAAATCTCCACTTCATAGTCAGTTACCCCATGATACTGCATTATATGTAAATCTTCAAGCAAATCATGTGTTTTGTCTCTTCTAACCATCACTGTATGTGCTTTCTTTAACTTAAAATGTTCTTCTTATATTCCTCTTACTTGCAACTACCAAAATCCCACTTGAACCTGAGGATTCAACAAAGGGGTCACTTCTTGCTTGAAGTTTTTGTTGAACACAGTCTGAATTCATCTTCCATGTTTCTCTTCTCAAAGGACAGTTAAAGAAAAATTTGAGTAGATCAGGAAAAACTGTGGTACATTCACAGAATGGAAAACTATATAGCAGAAAGAAGGGACTCCTACCTTTCGCAACAACCAGATAAAACTGGAGAACATTATGCTAAGTGAAATAAGCCAGGCATTGAAAGACAAATACCATGTGATCTTATCTATAACAGGTACCTAGTGAGCGAAACAAACAAACAAACAAAAAAATGAGCAAAATAGAATCAGGGACTTGGAAACAAGGAACAGACTGACAGTGACCAGAGGGGAGGGTCAAGGTGGAAGAAGCAGGGAAAAGAAGGGGAAGGGTCTAGTTAAGGAACATGTGTAAATGACCTATGGACATGGCCAACAGGGTGGGGATTGACTGTGGGAGTGGGTAGTGGGTGGCACAGTGGAGAAAAACAGGGGAGAAATGGGAACAACTATAATAGAATAACAATAATTAATTAATTAGAAAAATTTATACCTATTACGAACAAAGGTAATTCAGTAAAATAGTCATATTAAGAATCACTTGACTTTATGTGTACACACAGAAACCACTACAAGTTATAATGAAAGAAGATAACATTTACAATAACAACTTTGATAAAATACCTAGGGTAACAGGAATTGTGAAAGATCTCTTCAAATAAACTCTGAAAAGCTAATGAGATGTGCAAACAAATACTTGAACAAATGGAAAGAATACTGCACTATGACATGAAGACTGCATGATTAAATGGAATCATAAAAATGTCACTTATCCCTCAAATAATCTATAAATTTTATATTTGCTCAATAAAAATGCCCGTAATATATTTTTAATTTGATAAGCAAATTCTAAAAGTCAAACAGCCCTGGTTGGTGGCACAGTAGATAAGGCACCAGCCTGTGAACCCAAAGGTTGCTGGTTTGATTCCCAGCCAGGGCACGTAGCCAGGTTGCAAGCCAGGTCTCCAGCCAGGTCCATAGTTGGAGGCAGGTGAAAGACAACTATTCATTTATATATATATATATAAATATATATATATATATATATATATATATATATATATATCTGCCTCTCTCCCTTCTCCTCTCTCTGAAAATAATTATTAAAATCTTTTTTTAAAGTTAAAAATATAAAAGTCAAACAACATAAACAAGCAAGTGTGGCCACAAAAATTGTAGGAAAAAATGAAAAATACTTTATTTCTAATATCATAAGCATCAGATGATCATTGATTTGAATGTAAAGACTGAAGCCATAAAGGTAATCAAATAAAACATGGTTACTTTATTTATAAAATATTCTTATGAAAATTATCTTTTAAAATATGACAAACAATAGAAACCAACAAAGAATAGATTAACAAACTAAGATTTTTCTATGCATCAAAGCCACTGTAGTCAATATCCCAGGTAGGAAAAGATAGTGCACAGACACCCTCTGGGAAAGAGGGAGAAAATCAGGATTGTAAATATCCTGCCCTCACTACCCCCCTGACTTTAATCTCCTGGTAGTATTCCTGATTGGTGACACTTAGTATCCTAAAGTCAGTCCACAGGTTCATTCTTTTTTTGCTTAAGACATAAATGCTAAAAAATACAGTAGGTAAAATTAAGAGTTTAATAAATGGTTTATTAGTTTGGATACAGCAAAATCATTGTGAACTCTTAGAATACATATCACTGTAAAATACTAGATTGATGTACAGAGAGCAAAAGGAATGAAAATTTAGGAGAGTAAGAGATATATTGTATCTGTTGAAAGTTGTAAAAATATTTTTAAAGGCAAGAAACTATGTGACAGAGGCAATATTTAAAGATATCCTATCAAAAATTTTTCCAAAATTAATGAATGTTTCAATAAATGGTCTTGGGAAAACTGATAATCTCATGAAAAAGAGCTGTACCCTTACCTCACACCATATACAAACATGAACTCAAAGTGAATCAAATACCAAAATGTAAGACCTAAAACTACAAAACTCAGAAATAATCATAAGGAATAGGTTTCTGACATTACATTTGGCACAAACAGCACATGCAACAATAACAAAAATAATATATTGACCTATTTAACACATCAAAATGTTTAATTTTTGTACATTAAAAGACACTATCAACAGAATAAAAAGGCAACTCACAAAATGGGAGAAAATATTTGCATGTCACATATCCAAAAAGGAAGTAATATCCAGAACAAAGTATCTCTTGTAATCAACAAAAACAAGAAAACAAGTTGATTTAAATGTAAACAAAAGGCTTTTAAAATATATTTTTCAAAAAAAAAAAAAGATATATAAGTGGATAATAAGCCCATGAAAAGATGCTCAACATCACTAATCATTAAGGAGCTGCAAATTGAAACCACAGTGAGATACCACTTTACACCCAACAGGATGACTATTATCAAAAGCACATGAAATAACAGGAATTTGTGAAGATGTGGACTTATTCAAACACTGTGCATGGTTAGTGAGAATGTAAAATGACATAGCTGCTATGAAATTATAGGGCAGTTCCTCACAATATGAAAAATAGAATTATCATTTGATTCAGTAATTCTACTTCCAAAATAATTAAAAGTCCCAGACAAATATTGGTACACCCATATTCATAAAAACATACAATAGTCAAAAGAAGGAAGAAACCCACATGTTCATTGACAGGTGGAGAGACGGTACATACACATGATTCATCCTTAAAAAATGATAGAAATTCCAGCATACCATCCATATCATGGATGGATCTTGAAAACATTACTCAAAGTGAAATAAGCTGAACATAAAAGGACAAACACTGTTTGATTGCACTTATATGGATACCCAGAGTAGTCAAATTCATAAAGACCGAAAGTAGCATTGTGGTTGCCAGGGGCTGGAGGAAAGAGGAAGGAGATGGGGAATTATTTTCAATGGATATGGAGTTTTAGCTTGGGATGATTAAAGCAAAATTCTGGAGATGGATGATCGTGATGGTTGCACAACAATGTGAATGTACTACTAAATTGAACATTTAAAAGCCAATAAAATAGCAAATGTTGATTTTTTTAAAAAAAATACAATTTTGTAGAGAATAAAACTTTCTGCAAATTGATTTATGGAGTCAATGTAATCTCAATCAAAATTGTATGTAGTGCTGCTCAGGTCGGAGGGGAGATGAACAACTGAAGCTAGGTGGGCAGATGGGCTAGTGCATCCAAGGAGGTGCAGAAATTGAGTCTTGTGTTCTAAGAAAAATAAAAACTCAGTTTTGCAATTTCCACTTTTTACCATAGTAATATGTAGAAGGAGCTTTATGTCTCTTTTTTATTTTTTATTTATTTTTTTAAAGATTTTATTTATTATTTGTAGAGAGAAGGGAAGGGAGAGGGGCAGACAGGGAGAGAGACATCAGTGTATGGTTGCCTTTCACCTGCCTCCAGCCACAGACCTGGGTGGAGACCTGGCTTGCAACGTGGTTACGTGCCTGGGCTGGAGAATCGAACCAGCAATACTACGTCTCTTTTTTAAAAATCAAAATAATTTGTGGCAAGTAAATTTGGCTTTTCTTAGAGGGACATTATATTTGTATCTTACTGACCCAAACTTCTTTTTGTTTCAATTGTTGTTTTCTCACAGGAAGTAAAGATTGCCTACAATTAATAACACACACACACACTTAAAAAACTGGCAAACACTATGAACTGACAATTCACAAAAGAAAATAACCAATAATGATATGAAAATCATATCAACCTCAGACAAAACAACGAAATGGATTGAATTAAAATGTTCATTTATTTCTGCTGCCTTTTAGAACTCCAGTAAAACAACAGCAAATAGACATCAACAGAAAAGAAAGCAACAATCAATGAACATAAATATTTGCAAGATAGAAAGTGGACAGAGTCGTGGAAACTGGACACAGAAAGTTTAAGCCCAACACCAGCACAGAGGATCCTTGTAACAGAGCACACTAGTCCACCAAAGGAAACTATACAAGGCTCAGGATAGTAGCACCACTTACTTTCAAAGGGGGAGATGAAAGAGAGTAAAAAGTGTGGAAGTCAATTTAAGCTGAGCCCTAAATGGAGTTAAAACCAAGGTCTCTTCTGCTTCCCAGCCAATCACATGTTTATTCCATTGTGAAAACCAGAAGCTTTTTCCCTGGATAAATTGAACTACAGATACACTAGATTCTAGTTCACTGAATGTGGGAATCTGGCTTTGAAATAAAAATAAGAGGTTAAATGAAATTTTACTCCTCAGGTAGTGAAACACTCTCTCCCTACTCCCCTGCCATCTTATTGGCCAGCTCATTTGATTAAGATTGACAGCAAGGCATTTCTGAGCACACACTAAATTGTAAACTGAATGGTGCTTCCCAATCGGAATTGGGGAGCCAGAGATGAGCTGGACAAATACTAGCAATTATGTCCTGCAACACAGTGCAGAGGTGCCACCCTGCTGCCCTGAAGTGAAGCCACCAACAGACAAGTTTCACCAAACACACAGAACTTTCAGTGAGCTTTTTAAAGATGAACTCTTAGTTTTTTAAAAGGTATTCAAAGATCACCAGATGTTTGAGAAAAAAGAAAGTTTAGGGTCAGCTTATCAATATTTGAGGAACACTATAAAGATTTCTATCAGATTTATATTTATATTATTTTATTTTTCAAACATCACCTTGCGGTGCCCGTTTCTAACACTGGGCTTAAGTAGCAGTGTAAGATGAAAACTTAAAGATGCAACAGGGTGAAGAGCTATTTTTAAAGGCCTTTTGCAGAGAATTTTTAAGTAGCTTGCAGAACTGCAATCAACTGGGCACATTCTCCTTTATACTTGAAAGTCTCATTTCTGGGTTTATGTAAGTTCTTTTATTTTTTTCCTTATTTTTATTGTTGGCATGATTACAGATGTCCCCAGTTTTCCATTTTGGCTCACCTCCAAAAATCCCCCAAACCCCTTCCCTCTGGCCGTCACCTTCACCGCACTGCTGTCTGTGTCAATGAGTTATGCATGGATGTTCTTTGGCTAATCCCTTCACCTGCTCTCACCCAGTCCCCACATCCCCTCTCCTCTGACAGCTTCAGTCTGTTCCATGTGTCCATGCCTCTTGTAAATTCTTAATCTCTGACTGCACATGCATCTGTCAATATTCAATTCTGTAATAAACAAGCTGTGTATCTCTAAATGCTTCTTAGTAGAACATGCAGTGATATTCCACTATAGGGATTTCTCATGACAGTGTAAACATGCAGGACTAGGTGAAAATTCTGAAGGGATTCAACAAAACAAAACAGCCTCCTAGACACAGACCACAGCATGGTGATGACCAGAGGGAGAAGGGGGTGTGGAAGTAAAGAAGGTAAAGGAGGGATGAACGGTGATGGAAGAAGATTTGACTTGGGGTGGTGAACACACAATACAGTATACAGATGATGTATTATTATAGAGTTGCACACCTGAAACATACAATTTTATTAAATAAGATTACCCCAATAAATTCAATTAAAAATATAATGATGTAAACTTCTTACTGTGGCTGAAACTTAATTCCCTTTAAAATCACTACAAACAATGAGAATAATTAGAACCAATTATTTTCTACTTTGAAATGTATCAATCTGACACATATGCTTACAAATATATAATGTCTTTTTAATATTATGAGCACAAACAAGGGCCAATGTAAGACCCCAAGCAGAGTGAAAATGGAGCATTAGGTTTGCAGTGGTTCATCATTCTCCTTCCATTCCTCTATGTCAATATTTATGTAAGTGGTACCATAAAAGTTTCTAGACAGCAAGCTTTATAAATATCTCAAAATAACCAAAAAACTGCTAGAACAGCTTATGACCCCAAATTGCTTCCAGTAATCTTATTTTGAAATTGCATATTGCATTACTTTGCACAGGCAAGTAGAACTTCTTGTAAATGTTTCAGTCTTGCTAATTTGAGAAAATTAACAAACCTAATGATAACCCATTATTAACATAGATCATTAGCATTTTAATCAGTATAACTTAGTAATGCAGTAAAATAAAGAATAATCAAGTTGAAATATACACCTTCAGTAATCAGCTTTAACTCAAATTACTTGCTGCGGTACAGTACTTAAAATTGAATAATATTTTCCATTAAATGTGTTCCCAATTATGAATCAAGATGATATACTTATGAAATGGAAAGTATTCAATTAAACTACTGCCTATTGTTGCATGCATCAAATTCCAACATAGCAAGGATACACCTACACAGACAAGGAAGATTAAATATCCATTATCTACAATGATCAAATTAATTGGAAAATTCCCAGATCTCCATTTCTCTCTGTATTCTGTACACCAGTTTCTCTGTTCTCCATCTATTCAATCTTGGGTATGATAGAACACCCCAAAAACATACCACCAGTCTATTTATATCTAAGAAATTGATTCATATATTAAAGTACTTTATAATTACGATAGGAAAACTAGATTGAACTTTAAGCATTATAAGATTTTGCTTGCTTTTATTTAGTTAATATATCTAGCATATTGATCAGTTATTTCTGCAGCTCTGAGTAATAAAACACAAATTAATCTGCCATTAAAGAACAATTCTTTATTGATTTCTCACTGAGGGGGGAAATTTAGAAGATAAAAGGAAGCTATCAGACATAGCCTCTGTGTCCTAAAAAGAATGCATTGACACAAAAGTAAATTTTCTATCCCACCCAAAGACTTTACCAGAAAGACTAAAACAAGAACAAGTGGGGAGACTATCTTTGAACTGTAAAATGTTGTTTTAGTCATTTTTAATGCAATTGCTCTCAGCAATACGATGTGCATCTATTTGACTTTATTATTATCCATGGTCCTCAAATCTACTTTTTCTGAATTTCTTGTGTGACTGATATGTAATTTATATACCTATATAATATATAAACATATAAAATATAATTTCTGCACTTCAAAGCTAAGTAATGCAATCATTGATTTAGTTAAATGGAAAGTGACATATGGTGTATTTTGCTACTGCACTAATTTAGGCACATTGGAAATATTATTGCATTTAATTCTTACAACAATAGGGGAGTTAAATTTTATAAAATACTTTAGGAAACAGGACTAAGGGCCCTTCTGGCTGCTAAGAATTGGCAAGGTTAGAATTCAAAGCCAGCAGTCTTAACTTTAAAGTTTATTCTTTTACGTTATTTTGTAGGGACAAAGTTTTTAAAAGAGTGCTAATGTGAATTTTAGTTTTTAAAAGATACGTATTAATAGTTAACATTTATTGAGCACCTGCAATGAGTCAGGCAGTCTTCTAAAAACTTTGGAAGAAAACTTTTAAACACATTTGATCCTCACGAAGATCTTGTAGGCACTACAACTACCCTCATATTACACATCAAGAAACTAATGCTTTGAGAGGCTCAATAAATTGTCCAGGGTCACCAGGTTAGCCAGGAATGTTTCAGGTTTACATGCTTTTAATTAAGGAACCCAAACTTTGAACCACTAAATGAAACTGAGATCAGGCATGACATTACAAAACCATCCTGCTTTTGATCCAGTGTTTTATATTAATATATTTACCTATTCTCTTATTACCATTTTATATATGACACTATATCATGTGCTGGGTTCACAGAGAAACAGCCAGAACTTCTACATTCAAAGAGTCTGTGTTCTAATGAAGAAAAAATAAAAATGGTGATTCCAATGGTCTGTAACAGACATATACAGAGGTTTATCGTGGATGGACAGCTAATCCATGGTGAAGGAATAAAAAACACAAGGTGCATTATATATAAAATTAGCATATATTTATTCATAGCATCTTCTCTTTAGAAATACATAGTATATTTCATATGCTTATAATATTTGTATTAACTTTGCCCCAGACTTTTCTAATTTAATATTTTTAAGAGGAAATGTTCTTCTGCAATATGACTCTTGTCTAGAATAATGGACAAGTTTAGCTAAATTATTAGCCTGTTTTCATACTTCCCATGAAAAAAATCAATAAAGTTTCCATTTTCTCTACTAAATGATGTAACATTTGATGTGGATTGTGTTAGAAGAGAAAGTGTTAGTTAATTCTTTTCTAGAGGATGCTCTTGATTTAGTAGAATGGGAATTGAGAAATCCAATAGAGTTGGAGATTTCAGTTTAGACAGTACCCAGCTAAACTTCTCTTCATTCCTCCATTGCAGCAGTGGAAACATTAGCCTTTATCATGAGTGCTAACCCTGGTATCCTGGCCTAAAAATGGGTCAGACTAGAAAGTTATTTCTATCATGTACATTAGGACATGATGATCTTGAAATGTCAAGTTTAATCTTTGACAGTATAAAACTAGCATAGAAAAATACAAACTGAACTGCTTAAAATCTTGAAAACCCTTGGTGAGGAAGGGCTATGCACATACTCCAGTCCAGCCAGGGAAGAGAAAGCCAGTCCAAATAGTGTGGAGGGAAAGTTAGGTATGTGAGGAGATTAGATTTCACCATGAAGTAAGTGGTGCATTAAAAGTTTTGAGAAGACCATCATGTTTCAATTAAACTTTCTGCTCCAATTCCCTATTGTCTAGAAAACTATTTACTGATGTTTTGGTGCTTTACGTTCCAGTGGACTCTGTGGTGATCACCCACCTCCATTGCTGAAGGGTGATGACTTGTGTGGAATTCAAACCAGAGAAGTTGGCAAGGAAAGGAATATCCTACATCCATAGCACATTTCTTTGACATGGCTTACGGGGTTTTCTTTGTGGGGTGCCCTGGGGCAGGTGAACCTCACTCTATTAGTGGATGAGTTAAGGCAAATTTAGAAGCTATTCTACCTTGGAGGAATCAAAGAGCCAAGAGCTCTGAATGCTTTTTCAGAAATTCAGCTTGATTCCACCAAAGGAGTCTGCCACCACCTTTAAGAGCTGTCATTTAGGATTCATTGTCCTCTGACTATTCTTCCTCTTTTGTGTAGTCAGAATAAATGGCAGACACCAATTCCAAGCCTTATCTTGAAAACTTTCTTTACAGAAGCCTAATCATGCAAATTTTTCTAGTCAATTGATTAATTTGAAATCTGTAGAAATACTTAGTCTTAATAACAACTGGCACTATAGGACAGAGAAATGATAAAGCTGAGACATTGAACTAACAGAACTTGCATGCTTCTTGACTAATAACAGGCATCTTTATTCATATTAAAAATATAACATGCGTGGTTCATGGAGCTTAGTCTTTTAATGAACTTTTCCCCTCTGAAGACAGTCCTCTAAAAATGCTGCCAGGGCGCTGCTGACAGATAATGCATGGCCCAGGAAGCTCCATATTTCTTCCTGGCAGTCCATTCAGTGGGATCTAAGGTCTGGGTGTTTGAAATATACTTATCATAGTCATTTCGCTGTCTATGATGGTGGCCTGAATGTGTATAGTTTTCAGGATGTTTTGTCACCCTTTAGAAAGAAACTACGTTGATTAGAGTGATACAAAATAGAAGATTCCAGAAGGATTGCAGGCTACTACAGAGCCCTTTCTTCATGAGGCTCAAATCCCTGAAGCTCTATTCCACTGGCTACCACCTCATGTGGAAGACTGCCATATACTCAGACCAGGCAGTAATTAAATCCCAATGCTTTCAGCTTCAGTGGCTTGTTTATAATTAAGAGTGTTTAAATATCTATTATGTTTAAATATCTCTCATGTTCAAATATGCAAGGCTTATATATATGAATTTTAATGTTCCTTAAAAATCAAAAAACATATACCAGAGTATACCTTCGGTATTCCTAAGTTAAGCAACAAGGAGAAATTGGGCTCTCTATGATCTTGGAAAATGTGTTTTATTTTTTATCCATAATTTTTTTATATCATGTTTAGTTACAAAATGTATTCCATTCAATTAATTTGTCACATTGTTAAACACAAACACTTCAGATGTTAAACACAAACATTTCAAGAAGAACAAAGCCTGTCATTTCTAAAGAGAAAATGGAAAGAGAAAGCCTTCTGAATATAAATTCATTTCTAGGCACAATGGTTCTCATAATGAAATAAACTTCACAAAGTAGGCCTTCAAATTAATCATTTCAAAGTTGCCTAGGTTGGTTTACATATTAATCCACTTCCCCAGCATCTCCCTTTGTGACCTGGCAGGCTTCAGCTGTGCACAATGACAGAGACAGTCTGCTGAAAGGTCTGTTCTTTTAAAATGTCACTCCTCACCGTGGAATATGTTTTATTAAGGGTAACGGGAAGCATGCAGGTCAGGTGGTGAATTTGCTTGCCTTTCCGCGGATGAAATTTAAACACAGACTTAATAGGAAAATTTGTCACTCAATTATAACAGGAGAGTGGGCTGGGCTGGGTGTCAGCCTCCACCCCAAACAGAAGACTGCTGCCTAACTTCTCTGGGAGGTTGACCATCACACCCTGGGGTGGCCACTGTCTGGGGCCAAGAATCACATGGCCAATGCTAAGCATTGTTTCTGACAAAATTAATTAATGGTGTGGAGGAAAATTTCCAGGTCATTCTAATAAGAAAACATTTTTTCAGCAATAACAAAGATGCATTAACATGACTCAAATTGCATGTTTTTAAATATATAGGAAATAATATACAGATAAAACCATTTGATCAAAAGCATAAAAACAACCAAGATTCAAAACCTGCAAAGTTTGACTGTCTAGAAGATGAGGATTAGTCTCTTCACTTACGTCAGGCCTGTACGAGGATTTCTCTTTCTCAGTCAGAGCCTTCTGTGGGTGGTTTCACATCACTGCCAAATTTTCTCAACTCCTACTTGCTCTACTGAATGATAGGATTTCCAGGATGGAAAGGAACTAAGGTTTGTAATCCTACAAAACTGGGTTGGATTCCAAACCCGGTACTTAGTACTAACAATGCCAGCTTCCTGGGTGTATGACCTTATGAAGTTTCGTGAACTTGTGTATTTTTTATGAACACTTTCTCTGTGAAGGCAAGGCTCAGAGAGGGTCCCAAGAGGGCTCCATGTTTGGGTTTTAATGTTCTGCAATTTTTGTCTTGAAATTCTTCATAAATTTATACCTGAACCTGTGATTTCTTAAGCAAAGTCCAATAGGACTTGGACACATGCATCCGAGGCCTGAAGCCTGGGCTCAGGTGCAGTCCTACCTGCCACAAAGTCCTGCTTTCCTGAGATTAGTTCCTCAGCATGCTTGCTCTCCCCCTGGTTCCCAAGTCCCACCAGGCTCCCCTTTCCAGGCCTCCCTTCCCAGCCTTGCTCAGGGACCTGGCTGTCTTCTGCTCCTGATGGGCCTGGGTAGGGGAGTGGGAATCAGTGCAGCACATTGCAAAGTAAGGCTCTGGGTATCTGTTAGTCTGTAGGTATCCTCTGAGTATCCTTGTACCCATGGGAGGGCAACATTCAATAACAACAGAACAAACAAACACAATGACAGCTTAAGACAGAGACACATACACAGAGAAAAGCTTTTTCCCCTATATTTTAAACAACAGGGTCATATTTTCATTTTGTACTTGGCTTCATAAATTATACAGCCAGCCCTGACTATCTAGTAAAAACTATGATCTAGGTAAAATTATGTAAGTTTTATAATAGAGTTCTTTCATTTGTTCAGTATTTTTTGAATTTTATGTCTAATTGTTCAATTATGGTTTACATTCAATATTATTTTGTATTAGTTTCAAGTATGCATCATAGAGCTTTAATGAGGGTGAAAATATTTTAAATGTGTGTAAAGTGCTTAACATAGAACTATCAGGAGGCTGATAACATTAGTTATATATTTCAAAAGTTATAAAACCACTCTGATAAACATATATGCACCCAACATAGGAGCTCCGAAATATATAAGGAAAATCTTGGAAGACTTTAAGAAAGACATAGACAGCAACACACTAATAGTAGGGGATTTTAATACCCCACTATCAATAATGGACAGATCTTCCAAACAAAAAATCCCCCGAGATGTTGTGGCATTGAACAACACTCTAGAGGAAATGG